>JABEXW010000157.1:0-22148 GCA_013266185.1 Fusarium sarcochroum
GTTATTTGTTATTGTTGAAGCCGGCTTCTTTGACTTTAGATGACTCGACTTGCAAGTCGGTGACTTATGAAGTAGACCAGAAACCCATTTGTGCCGTGGAAAGATAATACCCAAAGAAGGTAGATAGATTGTCAGTGAGGGGAAGATAATGCGCGATGCCCGTTTATCGCACATATGTGCTTTTCGCTTTGGTTGGCCCAATGGCAGCCAGTTACAAGAGATCTCGCTCTCTAAACCCAGTGAAGTTTGAGAGCACATTTGTGGAAAACCAGAATATCTTACATACCAATGAGACTTATGTTGTCTTTAACACTTTGTATTTCTTAGACCTCATTGTAGAAAAGATTTTTGCAGTGCAGATGTGCCAGAGCCCGAGACCAAAACTTGATGGATATCACAGTAAGGTGCTTAATTTATGTAAGAGCTTGTTCTAGCCTTCGATCAGCACGACACCATCACCTATCCTCATCTAATTCGAGACGACTCATCAATTCTCTTCCTTAAATCCCTAATGTCAATCTGCGCATGCCCATTTCGTCATGCCCCCATTACGTCCAAGTATTCCAAATGGGGAATCCACTGCGCCGTTGATCCTTGCCCCAAATTGATCGACGCGATTACCCTGCATTTGATTGTGGGATGATCGTTTTTTAACGATAAGCGACTGTCTCAGCTTGTTGCCAAGCTCTACCTTTTTTATGCATATCAGCACCTAAAGATAAGGTTATACCACTCCCCAGGCTATCTTTCTTTGTTTTTGCACTTTTTTCCTCTGGTCTAAGCTTTATTTCTTTATTTAACGAAAGATACGTTTTTCTGAAGGATCCACCAAAGACTTGTCACCATACCAGGATGCTCCTTTTTCTCAACTAGACGTTAAATCATGGCTATCCAACCGGCTATCAAAGTCTTGCGACCTGACTCTCACAGAAACTTCATGACGGACCGTCTTTCCGGACGATCAAGGTAATCGGGCGTAAAGCGCCACGTACAAAGCCTTCAGCCTTATCCCCCTGTCCAGTGACTTTTCCTGTTAGGGCCCATGCATGGTGCGGCTGAGCTGCAGGTGCCATCACAATGTGTCAGATGATCATCAATTTCCACGAAAGAGGATGAAGTTTCAAGAGGTAGATATGCCTATTCATTAAAAATGGCGAGATCTACTATTGAAAGTTAAGCTTGGTGTTACATGCCAGTTGCTGAATATCGTAGGCATACTCTTCAGTGGACCTGTAATGGTCTATTCCTCACGATCAAGTGATTGCCACGCCGTTGAAATGTAAAACGGTCTAATGCAGCCACGGGCATCCTTCTCATCAAGACCCTGTCTCCGTCCCAACACCTTTCAGTTTTTGGCATAAAGCAGCACAAGGCGGACAGGATCTAGGCTGCATCCTTCTTAACTCATTGGCTAGGTCGTCTAGCATCATTTTTGATCAAGGGATATCCTCGAGTAATAGAAAGCCATGACACCACAAGGCCAAAATAAGAAAGAGGGGTAAGAGAAGGATGAGTTGGCCAAGAATATTTAACAAGTGGGACATCCACGCCCGAGTCTTTGTTTCTTTGATGGGCTTTTAGGCTCAGTATGCTCAACACTTTAAGTCATTTCCACCCCCTTTAACCCTAACCCTCTTCGAAACACTCTTTCCATGCTGCGCTATCGGATCCTTTCCCTGGCCCTTTGGGCGGGGCATTGTATTGGATTTGGCGCTGAGATGCTACAGCAGGAGAGGGGTCCAGAAATGACCTCTCTAAAGAATGCTATAGTGAACGACATCTTGCTCCCAGATACTGCAGGAAACTTCTCAAACTTCCTTGAAGGAAGCTCAGGTCTAGAGCCATTCGGTCTACGCCCAAGAGCAATTGAATGCGTAAATACGGGATGGTGTATGACCCCTAGCTGGAATCCAGCAGCTCCATGGACATTTTGAATTGCTAACGAACAGTATAGATTTATGTAAAAGCGGTCTTGGATGCTGTCCTCCAGGCAGCGCATGTTTTGACACAGGGTGCTGCGAAGGCAATTCGGAACCCTGCGGAGAAGGCCGCTGCTACTACAAATCCACTCAGACTTGCTGCCGCGACGGCACACTCTGTCGCAAGGGCGAAACCTGTGTCGGTGAAGGATCTTGTTGCGCCAGCGGACAAATTAGGTGTGGTAGCTCTGGCTGCTACAACCCGGACGAGTCGGTATGCTGCGGGGGCATAGGGAAACATTGTCCCAAGGGCTATGACTGTATGGAAGGAGGTGGATGCTGTCCTTCAGGCCAGAAACGTTGTGGCAATGGCAAATGCTATAACCCACGAACAGCGACTTGTTGTGAAGAGGACGACACCGTCTGGGCATGTCCCAGGGGCAACAAATGCTGTCCAGGTGGTTACTGCGCCGACACTGCATATCGGAAGTGTTGTGAGAAAGGGTCATGCTTGAAGAGTGCCACATGTTGCGAGGAAGAGTGCTGTTTGGATGGTGCTTACTGCGGCTCGGATGGCCGCTGTGAGAAATGCCCTGCTGCAACCAGGACTTTCACGTCAACAGATACTATAACAACGACCAAGATGAGGACTGTTCGCGTCACAACTGATATCGAGCCCGATACTGGAGACGCTCCCGAATTTACATGCGCACCTATGTCAGCCACCAACGATGAGGGAGAAACCCTCGAGCTTGATGAGGGCTGCACTCTTCACTATTCGGCGTCAGCACCCACAACAACATCAGATGCGGCAGCTCGTCTTCGGCGCGACGCTGAGGCAGCACCTAAGACCGGCGAAGCACTAGCACTCTTGGCTCGACAAGCTTCCTGCAAAGCAACCTCCACCTTTACGAGGACAGTATGGGAAACTGAGACTGAAACCGAGACTGGAACGCGCACTATCACAGTTCAGGGTGAACGTGGAACATTCTCTTGCCCTCCGATGGAGGTTACCAATGATGTTGGAGATGTGTTGGCTCTTGATGAGGAGTGCGCCTTGTCCTTCTCTCTTGGTGAGCCTACAAGTACAGAGGGTGGTGAAGCCACAGCAAGAGCTGGTGGACCGGCAGAGACTGGTGAATCATCTACGGCCTCGGCTTCTGCAGGTGGCGATAGTGGGAATGACGCTGGCTCGGTTTGTGCTGTTCGTGTGTCAACAACCATGGGTGTCGCTGGGGCAGTCCTTTTGTGGCTCATGCTATAGGTGCACGATCTTTTTTTTTCTCTCGATTTTCATTTACTTGGTACAATGGAGGAGTAATGGGTTTGATGTGATATCCAAAGACGCATGTAGCGTATCTCTGAGAAGTTATTGACCGGTTTATTTATTGAGGGGGCGTTGGGACTTAACTCTCCTTACACTCACACGCGACCGTACCTGAATCTATTTTCGGGTAGTCTCAATAAATATATCTTCCTTAAAATGCTCCAGTATATTTACCGCCGGCCTGAAGTCACATGCGACTGAGTAAGATCTTGTTAGAAATATGTTGGTAAATGTGATATCACAATAAAGTGAGATATATCAAGGTAGAGGGCATAGGTTTGTTTCCTCACAAGACGGTAGAAATAATGTCCATTGGCACAATTCTTATACTACTATCTTATTGAAAAACGCGAATAAGAATATTTCATTTGAATACAATTACTAAAATCACATAAAGTCTTTCACTCTGATCTGTTCAAGATAACCAGCGCCTAGAAGTTGTAGGATCCCATCTGTCGAGGGCTGACCTTCTTGTGGAACATGTGATCAATCTCGTCGTATCGTCGACCCTTGAGCTCAGGAACATAGATCCAGCTCCAAACGAAGCCAAGGAGGCCAAGACCGCCAAAGATGAAGCCGACTTTTCCTTTGAGGTTGCCCTGATCTGGGTTGACCATGTAAGGAATAGCAAAGTTCATAGCAACTCCCATGACAGACTGAGTAGCAGTGGCCAACGCCATTGTTTTGGCCTTGAGAGCCAGAGAAGCCGTCTCTCCCAGCACGGCAAAAGCCATAGCTCCGACCGTGGCGAAGTAGACGTAGGCGTAGATAACAGTGCAGGCAGCTTGCACCCACTTGGCGGCAGCAGTAGGTACCACATCCATGATACCGATGAGGAATAGCAGAAGAGTCAGGACTCCCATACCAGAAAGGAAGATCTTGCGACGGCCGAAAGAGTTGACAACGAACCAACTGCAGATGTTTCCAAGAACGCCACAGGCTGTGACTCCCACGCCCAGATCGAAGCTGCGGGAGTCTTCCAGGCCGGCGAGCTGGAAGAAATAGGTTGAATATCCCAAGACAAAGATGATTCCCACAAAATGCTGGCAGATGAAAACTCCCATGCTGATCATAGTTCGAACGAGATCGGTTCCCTTGAAGCATTGGGCCCAACCTGGTGTCTCTACTGTCGCGGCTTGCTCTTCAGCAATAGTCTCTTGGATAGTAGCGAGCTTGGCATTAACATCGACTCCAGATCCGTACAACTTGATGATGGATTTCTTGGCCTCGTCGATCTTGCCCTTGCGAACCAGATACCAAGGCGTCTCGGGTGCGAATGGCAGTCCGGCGGCCAGAATGAGGATGAAAACACCTTGGGTGGCAAAGGCACCACGCCACGCCCAGTGGTCGGTTCGTTCGCCAAAAGCTTTGATGACGCCATTTGAAATGAGTTGGCCGACTGCAATACCGAGGTTGACGCCAGCTGTTGCGATACCGCGAAGAACAACTGGGGAGATTTCCGAGGTCGCCAATGGGGCCAAAGTGAGGAAGAAACCCAGTCCGAATCCAAGAATCAGTTTCGACATCAAAAAGGCAACTCTGGTGTGTGACATGCACTCTCCGATTGTACCACCAGTCGCCAACAGAAGTCCCATAGCAAGAGAGTTCTTGCGGCCGACATAGTCACAGACCCAAGAGCACAAGAAGCCACCGAAGAAACATCCAACAGAACTAATGGTATTAAAAGCTGTTTGCCAATCTGCGGGGAGAATCGCTTCTCCATTCTCGACGTATCTAACCTCGTATTAGTTTCGGTTCGCGAATTCGGATTGGTAGATGGGCGTACCCAAAGTCTCGGCGGAACGAGGCGACGGAGATCATGGCACCGTTGATCTGGGCATCGAAACCCCTGTAGCACCTTAATATCAGCAATTGCCTCTCTTGGAGGGAAAATTGAGTCTACTTACCAGCCGATAGCGGCAATTGACCAGTAAAAACACCACCATACAAGGGCGGGATGCTGGCGGAAACATTGTTTGAGAGTCAGCTCATGCTCGGCTTGGCGGTCGACATCGACAGCATGAGACTTGGCGTCGATGAACTCGGTACCCGAGACTTGAGCCTGAAGTTCAAGGTCGGATTTGAGTGTAGAGTGCTTTTGTGAAGCCTCCATGATGATTGATGCTGTGATGTATGTCTTGGGGAATAATAGACAAGTTGTTGCTGGATGGATAGAGAGATAAGAAGATCTTCAGAGCGGTCAACTGCCGAGTCTTATATACATCGGCACATCACCTTGTCTCTCTCGATGTTGCAGTCTAAGTGTAATATCTGGGGATATAGCATCCGGGTAAAGACGTCCCAGTTCAGCTATGGCCACCACACCTGACATGACATGACAAGGCGAAACCAAACGACGCCAAAGTCACCCGAAAAGAAAAAGAAAAGCAAGCTTTGCTAACGTGGTCTAGACCAGTCTGGGGTTTGTGGGGAGATCGGCTGGTTGCCAGTCTGGGGATCGTGGGGATACGTATACGTACTGTATTGGAACTAACTTGGAGCTTACCCCGGTTTGGCTGTTAAAAGCGACATTCCCCGATGAATTGGATGTTTGCCCCACTCAAGATGGTGTCACGGGCTTGAGGTATAAGGAGCGACGTTCCCCGAGAGGTGATATCCACTACTACTCTCTTCCCCGACAACCTTCACTCTACACTATTCGCAACATTGTGCACAATGTCCCCGCCAGAAACATCCGACCAAACATGTCAAGCGGAGCCGGAGCGCCGTCCAGGGAAGAGACCAGCTCCCCGGGGCACCGCATTCTACCCGCGAAAACGGGCAAACACGGCTTGTCAAGTGTGTCGGGCGAGAAAGACCAAATGCGATAATCAGAAACCGTCCTGTTCATATTGTCTCAGCGTCGGGGCGAACTGCATCCAGTCCCCGGTCGACCTCTCGGCATTTGACCCCGCAAGTCTCAAGATTCTCGAACGGCTGGACGAGTTAGAGAAATTGATTCGAGAGCCGCGCAATGATGACAACTCGGATCCGGAATCGGCTGTTGACGTCGTGCAATCCAATGGCCAGAGCCAGGAGTTGTTGTCCGTCGAAGAGTCTCCCATAGTGGATCTGGGGTGGAAGACTAGCGACGATCTTGGCGACATACCTTTGAGGAGTATCTTACCGGAGAAGATGGAGAGTCTTCTTCTCTGGTCAGTTCTCTCTCGTGATATGACAGCCCATGCGACCTTGCAGAATGACCCTCCCCAACCATCGCCGTCTTATTCCCCCGGCTTTACCTCACTAAGTGACATTGCCGACTTGGACACCCAGGGTGTCAAGGCACTCTTGGATAACTTCTTCGCGCATGTACACTGCAAGAATCCCATTTTGGAAGAGGCTGCTGCCCGAAGAGTTGTTCTCAATGTTGTTATTGAAGGAATCGATTGGTCGCCTGGTTCGTGCCTGACGTTGATCATCTGCGCTCTGGGCAAGATTTCCACAGCCCTTGACGCAACCTTCCAGCTGCGATCAGACTCCACAACATTTTTAGAAGCACAAGCGCTGTTCCAAGCGGCTCAAAAGAGGATTGGAACCCTCATGGCCCGATCAGATATCATCGGGGCCCAGTGTTTCTTCCTATCTGGTGTTTACTTGATGAGCATCTTCCGACCGTTTGAAGCATGGCGTTACTTTTGCCAGGCACTGGCTACCTGCCAAACCTTACCATTTCTGCAAAAAGCCCAATCTCTAAGTAACGCGGATGGGGCAGAGCTTGCGAAACCAGAGTTGGGCGAAACACAGCAAGAAGCAGTGTATTGGTCTGCCTGGAAGTCCGAACGGGAATTGAGAGGAGAATTATCACTCCCTGACTTCAGCATGCCTTATTCTTCGAGCGTGCTATATCCGCCATTTTTTCCGACTCCACCACATCCTCTTGATTCAACCAAGACTACAGCGTCAAGCAGACAACACACATCTTGGCTCTTTTACCTATCAGAGATCTCTCTCAGACGCCTTTCCAGCCGGGCATGCAACGATATTCTTGAATTGCATCGTGCATCGACTTCCAACCTGGATTTCCTCGCACAGCTAGCTCTGCTGATACCAGCTTACGAGACGCAGGCGAATCAATGGGCTGATAGTCTACCACCAGAACTATCCATCGCCACAGCTCCAGCCGAAGACAACGTCTGTTGTTTTGTTCTGCGTGGACATCTCGTGAATTTCTTTGAGCGCCTTTACTGGCCTTTCGTAATGGCCCACCTCGCAGCCCTGGAACGCGGAATATCGACTTCCATCCCTGGAAGACAGTACATAGAGAAAGGGCTAGAGTATCACGTGTTGAACGTGGAGATTAATGAGGCTGGCTTCTACCATCGTCATCACGGGACATGGCTCATGATCCGAGCTCTCGTTCGTTCCGCAACTGTTTTGCTCGGGGCGCGGCTCTTAAATTCGGCAATGCCCGGGGGATGGCGAGAAGCGTGTGAAAGGATCATGCAAGTTTTGGGGTCATGGGAGGATGAAATTCCGGAGCTATCGAACCACAGGACATTCTTGCAGGGGGTCATGGATAGCCTTGACAGCTGAGATTATAGTTAATTGACATGTCAAGGTTCATAAGTGTACCGACAGAATGATTTGCGTCCCACTTCCCCATATTCTTAGTCTTACGAGTAATGCAATGTTCCCCTCTTGAATTACGGGGTGTCCGTGGGCCTTGCGATACGTATTGGTGTGGAGGCAAAGTGCATCGGGGAGTGTCGCCCGTAAGCAACCACTCCACCTCGGAGGAGTAAGAGACTATTGACTATTTAATTGAACGGGTTCATGCTCCGAATACAAGTATACTTCTCAATTATTTAACAAACACGCCATATCAAACCTTGCTAACTTTGTTCCATCCCTTCTTTACATCAATTGCACTTTATTTTTCCACATCGCAGCCATCTTCTCACCATGGTCGCAACCGCAGGTGTTTCTGGCTCCTACGAGGGCGTCCAGAACGGACACCCTCAAAAGTCTTCAACTTGCAAAATGTTGCGAACTGAGGGCAGCCAGATCGTGGATCCATCCGGAAAGCCTGTCATCCTGAAGGGTGCTGCCATCGGCGGCATGCTCAACATGGAGAACTTCATCACTGGATATGCTGGCCATGAACATCAGCACCGGCAACAAATGGCCGAGGTCCTAGGAGAAGAGAAAGCCACATTTTTCTTCGATAGGCTCCTACACCACTTCTTCACAGACTCAGATGCTGCCTACTTTGCATCATTAGGACTCAACTGCATTCGTATCCCATTCAACTACCGCCACTTCATTGATGACATGGACCCCGATAATCTCAAGCAGTCTGGTTTCGACTGGTTAGACCGATGCGTGGATATTTGCGGCAGACACAACCTCTATGCCGTCCTCGACCTACACGCCGTCCCAGGAGGACAGAACCAAGACTGGCACAGCGATTCTGGACTAGCACGGGCTGCATTTTGGGACTTTAAGGATCACCAAGACCGAGCAATCCAGTTATGGAAGGCTCTCGCAAAGCACTATAAGGGCAACCCTGTAGTTGCTGGCTATAACCTCCTCAATGAGCCTGCCGATGAGTCCAAGACATCTGCCGGTTACTACGGTGACAGACTGATCAAGTGGTACGAAAGGGCTGAGAAGGAGGTCAGAGCCATTGACCCAGAGCACATGATCTTCATCGACGGAAACACATATGCCATGGACTTCAGAGCGTTCCCCGAGAAGCCTCTCCCCAATGCTGTGTACGCTTGTCACGACTATAGTTTCCTTGGATTCCCTCTTGGAGAACAATACGAGGGAACAGAGGAGCAAAATACCAAGCTACGGAAGAGCTTCGAGCGCAAGGTCCAGTTCATGAGGGAGAAGAATGTTCCTATCTGGAACGGGGAGTTCGGCCCGGTTTACCAGAACGAGCATAAAGAGGGAGAAGAGGGTGTCAAGACCAACGCCAAGCGATTTAATCTACTTCAGGAGCAACTGGCTATCTACCGAGAGACTGATGTCAACTGGTCAATCTGGCTTTACAAGGATATCGGTTACCAGGGCATGGTTTACGTCGACCCTCAATCAGCATACATGCGCCTGATCGAGCCGTTTGTGGCAAAGAAGCAACGCCTCGGTCTGGACTTCTGGGGTGTTGTGAACAAGGACGGTGTAAAGCATCTATACGAACCTTTCATTCAAGGCCTTAAGGATGAGGTTCTAGAGAAGTACAGGGACACCAGATATCCTAAGATTTGGACTTTCGAGCGCCAATTTGAGCGTGTCATTAGGGAATGTCTGATGAGCGAGTATGTTGGCTGGGAGCTTGCAGAGCTATTCAGAGATAAGACCAAGGAGGAGTTGGAGGAACTTGCGAGCAGCTTCTCGTTTGAGAAGTGTTGCAAGCGAGACACTTTGCTGGACATTCTTAGCCATGATTCAAGAATCTCGGCTGGAAAGCAGTAAATTGAGGATAGACATTTATGTAACATCATTTCACCAGATATAATTTACGTTAGGCTTATGAACACTGCCTCTATTTTGAATCAAGAATACATCACTTTTTTTCTTGAACTCCGACCAGGATTTCTTGGTGAGAAACGATTCTGGAGTACCGTCGACTCATATCCTGCTGCTTTCCAACGCCTTATCACCATTTTTACTGCAATTCAGAAGCTTGCCTGCTTGCACTGCCAAATTCTCCACTGCCAGTCTCTATCCCTGGTTCACTCTAAGCCCTTCCACTCTCCATCTCGACAGGCCCCTCACCTTGGGCCTCCTTCTGCTTGATAGCCCAAGCAAGCTCCTCATCTGCTTGTGCCGTTCTCTTGGCATCTTCAACTCCCAACTTGACATTGCGAACAAGATAGGCAAGCACCAAGAGCACAGCCGACACACAGACAGAACCAATCGCAAGAGTCTGCTGAGTCTGGCGGTAACACTCGTCAATGGCAATTCTCTCACTGCTGCCGATCTCGTACTCTTTCGCGACCACAATTGAACCAAAGATCTTGCGACCATCCGCGTCGCCGAAATAAGCTACGAGTTTTCGCGGGAGGAGTGAGTTCCAAATTGCACCACTGACGGTGACGCCAAGGTTAGAGCCGAGGCCAAGCGACGAGAGGTAGACGGCAGTAGCGATAGCAACTTGCTCGTTCTCAAGGACGGCCTGCAGCGAGACTTGCAGTGACACCTGCGCAAAGCCACGACCAACTCCAAGGAGTGACTTGGAAGCGATAAAGGCAGGCTCGCTAGCGATGTGGGTACCAGAGATGTTGGTGAGGTAGATGGGAATTCCGGAAGCCAAAATGATCAATACGACGCCAAGCATGATCAAGGGCTTTGTGTTTTTAACAAACTTCAGGGAAATACCTGAGACCAAGGCACCAATGTTGTATGCCACGCGCTGCGCATTATCGACACGAGTTGCAGCTCCTGGGGAGTAATGGCCAGCGACTTGAAGGAAGCTGGAAAGGAAAGGTCGATAAATACTGTCGGACATGGCGATGATGATGACAGATGCGCAGGCGACGATGACGTTGCGCTCTTTGATGGTTCGGTAAGGAATAATGGGGTTAGACGCAAATTTACCATCCCAGACCAGGAAGCCGATAAAGGTCAAGACTCCAATGATGATCAGCACGATAGATGAAGGTCGGCTCCATCGGTCGGTGTTGTTTCGTCCGGCGATAGTCATAGGAAGCAGAGTCATGGCTAATCCACCAACGAGAAGAAGTGCGCCGATAAGATCGAGTTGAGTACCGACGTGTTTCGCCTTGCCGAGAGGTCCGGACGAAGCGCCGTGCATAAAGGATACTTTCTCAGTGATCAATCCAACCTGCTTGGCTCGACGTTTCATCCAAACCATGATGCCAATCGTTGGTATAGCGGTGACTGGCAGGATAATTGCCCACATTCCATAACCCCACCTCCAACTCGACGCGAGGAGCATATGTTCGCCCAGGTATGTTCCTGCATAGAGGGTGGGAATGGCTGAGAGGGATTCGGGTAGTGTGAAGAGAATACCACGGTTAACGAGGCTAGTAACGTCGGCGACGAAGATTTGCTGTGAGATGTTCCACCATGTATCACCGAGGGAGTCAAAGATTCCTCCGGCCTAGGATAATCGTCAGATTTTGTGGGAGTAGTAGTGAGGGTTAGTTGTATACATACCAGAAAAGTGTCGACATTCTGACAAGCCGCATACATGGCGTTTCCAATAGCCATAGAAAGGGCACCGCTGGCGAAACCTTGGGGACGACCAAAGTGCTGCAACTGCATTAGAGGGTGCTTCAAACTGAGGTTGGTAGTATAGACATACGTCGGCAAGTTTAGCCAAGAGGGGATAGCCGACGATTCGCACGATGCCATTGATGATCGCACCGGTCGCCAGTAGGGAGTGGCCGTCGAAGTGGCTCGTCGCGTAAGGCTCGTAAACGTTCTGTGTATAAACCGCCAGGTTCATGAAGAAGTTCATAACCAGAAGACTGTGGTCGTTAGCCTAGCTCACTCCGAGGATCGGAGATCACCAACCATCCGATAGCGACTCCAACTGTCTTGGTTGTCCATAGCTTCCGAAAAGCTTCAGTCGCTGCTCTTGGTTGCGCAGCTCCCTCCTCCACTGCAGTCTCATTGTTTCGGTTGGAATCGTCTGCCATATTGTCTACTGCCAAAGAGCAACAATCATCGAAAAATCTCAATAAGAAAAAGCTGGGCCAAGCAGCATCTTATGTGTCAAATAATCCCCTCAAGCCAGCGTCCTGGGACGGCACTTATGCCTAATTCAATCACCTGCACATAAACTCTGCATGGTATCACGATGATCATTTCTTTGTACAGTAAAGACCAGACGCAAGAGCTGATTGATAGCTGATCTTGGCACAAGACCCTTCGTTCGCTTCCAATAACCTTGTCTTTAAGCATGCACCTAACCTTGGTCTGACATGGTAAAATGCTGCCATCAGGACCGGTTTTTACCGCCAAGACACTAACTTTGTAAATACGATGTTTGAGTTCAGACCGGGGATAGAAGTTAGTCCTGTTTGAGCTGTGTCCGCGGCAAGCTCGGTTTGGCGAGATTAGAGTCAGCAAATGGAAAAGATTATCTGTGGTGAAGATCTTATCTGATCAGTGACCAACAAGGAAATAATAGCCTTCGTCCGTAATTTGTCCCCCCACATCGTCACGCACCGCCAAGATGGATTGAACCTGGATTGAGGCTTTAATGTCCTGGCTGTATCCACCCCGTCGGTTTTCATCTGTCAACACTAATACAGAAATGCACAAGATGCCGTTGGAGGTGGTATTGCTGCCGAACCATGTTGAAGCGGGTTGATTCCGCGTTGTGGATATCCTGCAGATATGTCACTGGCACCCTCAAGGTGACCAGGGATTGTAACATCAAAGAAATACAGTCGGATCATTCAACGGCGCCCCTGCATTGTCATAGATCGATGTAACATTTGACCTGCCTTGACTGGTATAAGACTATTATGATATAGGGCTGAAGGCTTTGAAGCACTTGCTAGGCTCGCGATGTGATTACCAAGAGTAAAGCACTTGCATGGGTGGGTATCCTAACAGCCAGGCTCGAGTAATGCATGGAATGCTCAAATAATCGTGGTATATGATGGTATGCAATTTCCAATGCTATGCAATAAGCAAATGAATCGTGAATATCCCCTCTTTCAGTAAACGTAACAATTTGTGATCGCCATCAGCCCCATATCCCAGTGCCAGCCAGCCCATGCTTAAATCCCATGAAAAATCTTAATCGTACAATCCCAACCTAGGACTTTTCCGACTTTGCAATCTTCTCTGCCTCCTCCTCTGCCTCATTCACAATCGAGTCCGCCTCTTCCTTGGTAAAAGCATCCGTGAATTTGACCCAAGATCCGTGAGCCAAACCCGTCCCCGCTCCGATGAGCATCCCCAGACCTGCGGTAGGAATTGCCACAACACCAGTGAGCAAAGCTCCAATACCGAGTCCCAGACCACTTGCAACTCCAGCGCCCATGCCAGTTCCCATCGCACCTCCTTGCAGCCAGCCTTTTTCTAGGCGCTCGGCAGTTTTCATGAGCTTTGCTGCTTTCTTGTCGATCTCACGAGCCTCATTCCTTATTTGCTCGGCTTTCTCTTCATCCTCTTCATTGTCCGCCTGTTCATGAAGCTCTATCGACTTTGTTTGTAGTCCTTTAGCTTCTTCGACGCGTTTTTGGATTTCTTGCACCAGTTTCTCCTTGGTACCGGAGATGTTTTCACCGGGGCTCTGGGCATCTTGTTGGCCGCCCTCGGCGCCCTTGTCCTGGTTGCCAGGCATGAACTGGCTTGGTATTGCGCCGGAGAAAATAGCTCCTAATGCTTCGTTCATCGGGGTAAAGATTATTAAAAATGATAAATGGATTGGGAAATGATGAATAGAATTTGGATGTGGCTTGCAAAACGGTCCCCGCTAGGAAATCTGGTTTATTTTATGAAGATTACAGGTGGGGGTGGCGGATGACGTAGGGCAGTAATCCACGTGTATGCAAGTATGGGTTGTGATGATGATATAATTCCTCATCGTGCCGACAAATTCTAGTAGAGTTGAGTGTTTCACAGCATGAGACTGCGCGAAGGTCCTTTGTCGCTTTATAACCCAAAAACTAAGAGCTCATCGCGAAAAGTAAGCAGGCAATATGTAACTACGGGGCACAAAACGAAGACATCAAGCAGCCCGCTCTAAAAAAGAATGCTTTCATACCTGTCAAGCTCGCTTAGAAGCACCACCAACATCGTATTACATTGTTCCTATAATGATAATAGCCTTCGAATTCACTCTTCACTTGGTATTTAGTTGAAGAACAAGAAATAGACGTACCGTAGCCATTAAATGCTATCGTATAAATTATCAGTGCAAGTTCAACGAAGCTACCCTATACTTTCGCTCACTGACTTCTGCTTATCTAAGATGTATCAAGTTGGAGAAATGGATATCCTTGATTGGCCAAGATCAGCAGTCATCATCCCTTAACGATCCATCCCTTACGACCAGGAATCCTATCGCAGGGTAAAACTGTCCTCAGTCATTATCAACTCCATTCTCATCAATTATCACCCAAATTATCTTCACAATCAATTGTGAAGAGAGCTAACCGCACCATGTCCACACTAGGCCTGGGCCGTCTCGGCTCCACTTCTCCAGACACGGGCGCGTCATCATCATCTTATGATCAACACGCTCTTCTAGACCTCGTGGATGGGGAAGCAACTGCCAAAGATGCGCGAGGGAGAAGCCATGACGATGGAAAAGGAAGTGCTGCGGCCGATTTAATGCGAAGACTTGGTGTCTCGCCTGAGCGTCGTATCAAGGTGACGCCAGAAGATGATGCGCGTGTATTACGCCGCATCGACCTTGTCGTTTTACCTCTTATGCTGGCTGTCTATTTCTTACAAGGTAATAAAACCGCGTCAATTATCTCAATTATTTACCGCTGACCTTATTTTAGGTCTTGACAAGGCTACAATCGCGTATGCCTCCATCTTTGGCCTCATCGAAGACACACACCTCGAGGGCAACCAATTCTCATGGCTCAGCTCCATTGTCTATGTCGCTCAACTCATAGCCCAATTTCCTCTAGCATGGCTTCTCGTCAAGTTGCCAATTGGCAAATTCACCGCCTGCATGGTCACACTTTGGGGTCTTACCCTCACATTCATGGCTGCGGCACATACTTTTCGAAGTCTGCTCTTTGCTCGTTTCTGGTTGGGTGCTTTTGAGGCGAGCATCGCTCCTAGTTTCGTGGCTATCACTCAGATGTTTTGGCGTCGTCGCGAGCAGCCTCTTCGCATGTCGTATTGGTACGCGATGAATGGGTTTACCGGCGTGGTACGTTGAATCTATCGTACATGAGCGGATCTATGACTGACTTAAAAATCCAGTTCGGAAGCTTGGCTACCTGGTGGCTCGCGCAATTGCCATTTGGATTGAAACCGTATCAGGTAAGCTCGCTATTTCCAGCCCTGTCTCTATGGACAGACGACTGACTACCGAATAGACAATCTTTGTGGCCTTTGGAATTATCACCGTTGGCTTTTCCACTGTCTTGTTCTCATACATGCCCGACTCTCCAGCTGAGGCCAAGTTCCTCGACAAGCACGACAAGCTCATTGCAATTGAGCGGCTGAGGATGAACCAAACCGGCGTCATGTCCCGCCAGTGGCGGTGGGATCATTTCTGGGAGACGATTCGAGATTTGAAAACCTGGCTGTGGTTCGCCCTGATTTTCAGTATCTCGTATGTAGACCCTGCCCTTACTCGAGACTGCTGCTAATCATCTGACTTCTACAGTGTCCCGTCGGGTGGTGTCGGCTCTTTTGGTCCTCTTTTGATCAAGTCATTTGGCTTTGACTCATTTCAGGCTATCCTCTTCAACGCCCCGTTTGGCATCGTTCAACTAATTTCTACCATCGGAGGCTCCTATGTGGCGACCAAATACCACAAGAAGGGTCCAGTCATTGCTTTCTTGGCTCTTTTCCCAATCGTCGGGTGTATGATTATGTTGTCAACACCACATACACCTGAAGGCAGGAATACCTTGTTAGGCGGCTACTATATGATCTCTGTGTTCCCAGGAATAGGTGCGATCCCATCCCTTCTTTACCTTATTACCCGTGCTAATTCTTGTCTTAGTTCCTCTGATTTACTCGTGGGCTTCCTCGAACACCGGCGGCGATACCAAGGGCAAATGCAACTCGTCTGCCCTCTTCATCGGCCAGTCCCTCGGAAACATCATCGGTCCGCTACTATACAAACCATCAGAGGCGCCTGAGTACTACCGAGGCTTGTATTGGAACCTGATCCTATACTGCACCATCGTGGTCCTTGTTTTCGTTACGAGCATGTACCTGAACTACCTCAATCGCGATCACAGTCGTCGCCGCGTCTTGGCAGGCAAGGACGCCGTTATCGTAGACTACAGCTTGTATTCGCCTGAAGAGGCCGAACGGCTTCGTAGGGCAAAGGCGACCGAAGGCCAACATATTGAGAATGCGAGGGATGGGGCGGTGGGCGACCATGCGTTTGATGACTTGACCGATTTGATGAACGATGAGTTTGTCTTTGTTTTCTAAAGGATGCAAGCTGCACGATGTCTTTGATATTAACAAGAAATTTCTTCTTGTTCTTGCCAAGTTTGCACATAAATGGGTTATCCGGATCTCGCGGATCTCGCGTGTAGCAGCTCTGCAGCAAGACGCAAGCATCAACAGTTTTTGCTAGTGGCCCGGCCAATGACACAGGACGCCACCGACTCTTTCCCAAACCTGTAAAATAGATCATGTTCAATGGCAGAGTCCAAGAATTTCTGTGGACAAGTTGATACCTGTAAAGTTAACCTTGATAGTCGGGTTTAGATTTAGCGCCCGATCGTATTATGTGGAAACATCTCTCGCCAACTGCAGTCCTAGAGTCCACAGATTGAAACGTCCACTGCCACGCATCCTGATTCTTTGATGCAACTGGCTCAATGAGGCTTGATCTGCAACTCAGCCAAGAAACCCCAACCGCTCATGTGATGACAGTTGTCGGGAAATGCTCCCCCGAATCAGCGGCGGGGTACATACCATCATCTGAGTAATCCGGCATCGGCTTACCTCTCGTGGTATTTAGTTCCACGTTACCTCATGAGGGGTTGAGTTTACGAGGTATATACACTATCTGATATCTCTTTGAGATAGACCAAAATTCATTATCATTCTACAAACCTAAAACTCCAGGACTTTGTTATCCATCATGTCTGAAGCTCAATTTAAGCGTTATGTCATTGTGGGCATGGGCGTGAGGTCCGCCATGTACTACCAGGCTATCATCCAGGACTTCAAGGATGTTGCCAAGCTTGTCGGAATCTGCGATACAAACCAGACTCGCATGGATGTTGCCAACGACCACATCGTCGAGCTGGGAGGGGAAAAGGTTCAAACCTACAAGGACACAGACTTCGACAAGATGGTCCAAGAGCAAAAAGCAGATGTTGTCATCGTCACCACCATTGACCTCTTCCACCACCACTACTGCATTCGAGCTATGGAACTAGGCTGCGATGCTATCACAGAAAAGCCAATGACCATTGATGAGAACAAACTACAGGCTATGATCGACGCCGAGAAAAAGACTGGAAAACAAGTCCGCGTTCTATTCAACTATCGCTATGCCCCCCATCACACCAAGATGCGCGAGCTCATTGACTCTGGCGTCATCGGCGAGATTTCAACAGTGCATATGGACTGGATCCTAGACTGCCCACATGGAGCAGACTTCATGCGTCGCTGGCACCGACACAAGGAGACAAGTGGTGGAATTCAAATGCACAAGTCTATCCACCATTTCGACTTGGTACATTTCTGGCTCAACACTGAACCAGTGCTTGTCTACTGCCTTGGAGACCTGAGGTTCTACGGCAAAGAGAACGCCGAAAGGCGTGGTGAGAAGAACCTTGGAGAGCGATATCAGAACAATGAAGACGCCAAGAACGACCCTTTTGCTTTCCAATTGGATGAAAACGAGCGCATGAAGAAGCTCTACCTAGACGCTGAGCATGAGGATGGCTATATCCGAGATAGAAACTGCTTCGCGGAGGGTATCACAATCGAGGACAACCTCTCCATGATCATCAAGTACAAGAACCGCGCCGTAATGACATACAACACATACGCCTACGCACCATGGGAAGGCTACCGCTGTGTCTTTAACGGAAGCAAGGGCCGAATTGAGATTAACGTGGTTGAGAGTGGCTACAACCCCCTTGGAGATCCAGTCAAGAAGGACACTGCTGGTGACGATGAGAAGTACATCCAGGGTGGAGTTGAGCAGACCAAGATTGTTGTCTATCCTTTGTTTGAAAAGCCTTATGTCGTGGATGTTGTCAAGCAAGAGGGTGGTCACGGTGGAGGTGACCCTGTGCTGTTGAAGGATGTTATTCTTGGAAACCAGGCGGATGACTTCAAGCGGGCTGCTTATATTCGCGATGGTGGTAATGCGGTTTTGGTAGGAGTTGGTGCGAACCACTCGATGAAGTCTGGTATGCCTGTCAAGGTACAAGACTTGGTAAAATGGTAATTTATCTTATCGATGTTTGGGCTTGTAGTTAGGCGGTATACGCAGACAGATTGCAACCTCCCAGAAATAAAGATTCAACCTCATCGTTCTCTGCAAAGTGTATGCAAACCTAAGTCACGATGAATTATGTATAAGAAGGAACTCAGTTCATAATCATGGTTTGATACACAGCTAACATATACTCCATTCAGAAAGAGTCCATCGGCAAGCTAACTGGTACTCCTTCCTTCCCATTCCCATCCGAAGCAGACTTTTCGTTCATATCACCCAAAAATCCCGTATACATAACATCGTTCATACCGACTTCATCCACCTGACCAAGAGTATCAGGCGGAGAGCCAAGTAATTCATAAGGCCAAAAAGGCACACCACTGAGATCGTTAAAGTGAGTTGGATCCATCAATGACATATCGCTAAAATCCAGCGGCGGAATATTGGTGATCTCGCATAATGCAGCCGTCAAGTCGACTGGAAAGGGTTGTTTGTTGTTGAAGAAAGATTCTTGATCGACCATTCTAGAATCTTGCATTTGGATCTGGTTCTGTAAATCAGATGAGTTGCTGCTGCCACTTTGGCCCATGATTTCAGATAAATTGTTGGGTATGAGATCTTTGTTCATGGCTGAGAATCGTTTTCTTGACTGATCATCGACCGCGGGCATTGAAACAGACTGAGACTTTGCACCCAAACCGTGACGGCTTGCTTTCCTCAAAGATGGAGGGAAGTCACACTCATCCGGTAATTTGCCATTACTGATGCTCATATCAAGAGTCATAACTAAGCGCAAATAATAGCTCGGTCGGTTTTGTAGCATATCGAGGCAGCTTTTAGGTGAGGACGTATCACCTTCAGAGGCTGGCGGTGAAGGCGATCGTTGTCCGGCGAGTTCAACGACGTGGCGTATGGCGCGCATGACCCAGTCGGTGATGTAGTATCGTTGCTTGTAGCTTTTCATTTGTTTTAGTAGGTTATCCACGTGTTGTTGCTTCTGGGTAAGGGCGCCGTCTGTTTGAGGTGCCGTCGTTTTTTGTTTGGGGCGACGAAGTTCGACATCGATCATTTGAAGGGCTAGGGGGAATGCGGTGCATCCAATACTACGGATAGGTCAGTATGGTATGAAGAGCGACTGGGTTAGTGAGCAACTTACGCAGTCATAGGCAGCCAGCGCGATAGCCCTAACCGGTCGAATTCGAGCAGGCATTCTGTTACGCGTGATGCTGAGCCTTGAAGGTCTTCGCTTTGTCGGCGCAGCTGTACGTCTGATTGAGATGGTGGTAGTAGACTGGAGCGGAGGATGTTGTAATGGCAGACGGATAAACGTGCGGAGCTTGAAAGGTCAGTACGCGATACCCATAGCATCGAAAGAGTGGGCAGAAACTCACTGGTAGTACATCTCGATAAGATTCTTGAACAGGATGATAGAAGTTGCTGTTGACTCTTCCTCGGCCATTCTCTCATCCAAAGTAGCTTTTGTTTCACTCCACGCGTTATACCAGCGTCGTAGGTCCATCTGACAAAGTCCAGCATCTTTCGCAACTTCCATCCGGCCAGAAAGCATCCACGAAGGATTGTTGTAAAGCACAGCTGTGACTGTCAAGACATCTGTGAGCACAACGCAGAGATCAACTAGCTTAGAGAGAAGCTCGGCGTGAAGCGTCTTAGTTGTCGAATCGTAAACATCAGAGTTGTATAGCTCATCGCTAAGGTCAGCACTACCCAGGACTGAGCTTCCAGAAAAGCTGAAGTTCGACGGCGTAATCTTGATGCTTTGGCGCGATGTGAGCGGTAATAGCCTGTCGCAAATGATACAGCACCACCAGAGCCGCTTGAGCGTATTTCGAAGTTTTTGAACCTTGGCCACTTCAATATCGTTATTTGGTCTCAATGAAGCATAGCAGTGTGCTTTGGCAACACGGGCGTAGGAGATTGCGATGCCGAGCCATATTGAGCCTAGAGGTTTGTTGCCGGCGATGCATCGTGGTATTAAATGTGTGTGTGCGAGAAGTAATGAAGCTTGGGCGATGGCGATCGATGACTTTTCGACATTAAAGTCGTAGAGGAGCTGTATAAAATGAGCATACGAGTAACGAAGCGCAGCGTGGAATGTACCTTTGAGCGTCGGTAGAATGCAAGCTTGGCCTGGTGCACGTCCTGGAAGCCTAGCAGCTTGATCGTATCCGACGACACGAACTACGTATGTTAGCGACGTGGTTTAAAAGCCAGAATGGGAATCTTACCCCAGAAGAAATAAACAATAGTCCCTGCAATACCAGCATTGGCATCTCATATTCGACATCCGAGTCCACAGAATTGTAGGAAAGCCAAAAGTCCTTTTCGTTCAAGATCGGCAGCATCGGATGCACGTGCAGAAAATATTGCCGCAAAAAATCGTCCAACGCCGCGCGCTGAGGCACGATAAAGCAACCCTGGCTTACAAGAAAGGCGAGGTCTTGGGGGAATAGGTCTTTGGTATCAGGGACTTGTAGGAAGGCATAGTCGGGATGGCATGGCGGTGCTGGGACTTGTGCGACATCCTGCGGGCAGTTGTTGAGAGGTTCGGGTAGTGATTTATTGGACGCGATGGAGGCGGCGGTTGTGATTTGTGTCGGACTCGTCGGGGATGGCTTTCGGTTCGAGGATTGATCGACATCGTGAGTATCGGTGGTGATGGAGTCTTCAATTGATCGGGGCGTCGGGGGGTCATTCGGACGGATGCGTGGAGTGTGTGATCTATGTAGAAGAGACGATGAGCCTTGAACAGTAGTATATAGACCGAGAGTAGCTTACATGATGCCATGCCGTCGCTTAAAGGTACAAACCTTGTCGTTGTGTCTGCAATTGACACAAGGACCAGACGGATTCTCAATAATGCAGCGAACCTTGCGCGCCCGACATAAATTACAGGCCCGAGAGACCCGTTTTCTCGTCGACTTGGTAGCCTGCATGTTGCCGAGGATATTCGAATCGGTTATGTATACCACGGAGATAGAAAAAGGACCGATCTCATTGAAGTGGTAGGTCGATGTCTAGTTGTGTTCATGTTAGGATTAAACTGTCTACTCGCAAGCCCCGGATTGAAAAGCAGACGTCAGCAGCCCCATGGCCGAACCCTGGATCCGATGGCATCTGCCGACCGTCATCCCCCACAGAATGGCGATCTATCCCCGCAAGTTTGGTTGACGCTAAAGAAAAGCTAAGCAGTTTGGAGTTTCTAAAATCCGGATTTTTCGGATGCTCGCCGCAGTCGCCGCCATCTCCGCATAGAAGGAAGAGGTCTGGAGCTGCCAAGACACTAAAATACTCTTGAGTGTACTACGTAGTAATTTCTTTGTAAAGACCCATCTTGGTACGGTGTAAGGGATCAGTTATTCATGATAGTCACCAGCTTCTCATTGGTTGAGAAGTCCAAGTCGCCTCTGTCCGCCAAAGCGCGGAAGTTGATCTCCATGAACAAGTGACTTCTTAAGCGAGGTAGCCAATCAAATCAATCCGACGGACCGCCGCTAGCTATCAAGCAAACAAAACATCAAACAACCGTCTTGAGCATCACTTGTGTTCAATGTTGGAGAATAGGCTAATAACTTTGCTTATCTGCATGCTATACCTACTGACTTGGGATAGCTTCATGCAGTATAAGATAAGCATACCTGCAATCCCTCTTATCTACCAACGAATCGAATCTTCTCACTCGTTAAAGAATGCCGCTTACTCGAATATCTCAGTCCGAAAACCATCAGCGGGGTACGAGAGCACGCAACATGATGATGACATTGAGCATTTCCATTTATCCGCCTATCAGGCCATTTCCCTTTTTATTTCTGTTCATTCTTATTCTTCTATTCCCCTCTTA
>JABEXW010000158.1:0-54145 GCA_013266185.1 Fusarium sarcochroum
AGGTAAAGATAATTACTTATCTTTTCTTTCCTCTCTACTATAGGAAGATGGGGCTTATAATGTCGGCAATTGTAAGCACCGATACCGAAGGGCATATAATTGGCCAGGCAAGGGTGCTATTAAAATGCCGTATTGTGATTAGTCGGCATAGCTGACGAGGATGACTGATCTGCAACTAGTGCAAGCCCCACGTTCTACGGCCGAGATCATGGCCGAATCTTCACGGCCGAATCTTCACGGCCGATCGCCGAGGCCGAGAGCTTCCTACCATCGGCCCACTACTGCTGTACGTATACCCCCTTTTTCGATCTTTCCTATAGAGTCAAGAACTGCATTCTGATACCCATTTGTGTAACTGAGGTGACAGCTTTAGCCACTTCAAGACTGCGAGTCTGCGATGTTATACTGAACTCAAGACTCATCGAATATCTTTACTAAAAGCATAAAGTAATTACGAGTAAGCAGAGCGACTCTTCTCAAATTTGTTCCCATAGGAAACGTCACGAGACTACCATAATATGACCTACTATCTTGCCCCGTCTACCGGCAAGCTTGACCACCTAACCTGTTAACGGTAGCCGTTCCATAATAACCGCACTCGATTAACTAGTGCTATGTCCAAAGACAAGCCATTATATCCTCCTTCAGATATTGTCATGACCAAGGAAAATACAATACTTTAGCGTAGAGCACCCGCCAATCTGATTAAATATCGAAGTACCAGCCAACTTCACTATAAGATGGTAGCCAAATGTTGTGCATGAATAGGACATGGAGGCTTTGAGCTGTACAGGAAACTCGAAGCCTTCCTAAAAGGCCGTTTAAAGGCAGACATTTGAGTTTCTCATCCGTCTTGCCTATAACTCCTTCATAGCTGGTCTTCCATAGATGTAGTCCAGTTTTACGACTATAGATGAGTAGATGCGTACCCTTTGTCCCCTTACAGGAACGCCTTGCCGTTAAACCATGTAGCAATAGAAGCATTCAGGATGTTAGCATACACGTCTGGCCACCATGAGCTAGATGATCTTAATAAGCCCCATCCACCGTGACAGAGCACTAGGAAAACGACACCTTGACTGTTGGCGACATTTAGCATATGTACTCACTTCAACATGATTGATTTGTTTGTACATGTCCACACGATCCCCACATATGAGCATCGGATGGCACGTGACCTCATCCCCTCAACTTTTCAGCCGCGTCTTGCGTCTTGCGTCAAAATTAGACACATCATCAAATATTCCATAAGAAGTCGACTCGCAATTACTTCAGAGCCATGGATCTCAGACGAAATCATCAATTCGATCCTTTTTCAGAAGAAAGCCAACAACTGTACGGTCAAGATGACTCTGTGCCCAATATCGACTGGTCCAATGCCACGGAATTCCTCACCGCCATGGGAGGCCCAATGCCTGAATTACCCTCCCCTACCGAAGTTCGGCGACGGGCCAACGAGAACTCAACGAAGATCTTTTCGAGTTACCACTCACTGAAGCAAATTCTGGGACGGCATGAGGGTACTATTCAGAAAAGGTGGACCAAGAAGACTCGACAGCAAAGACTTCAAATTCTCCTCAAGGCCTGGCCTGCAATGCCTACCTCTCATCGTCCTGATTTCGAGGCGTTTCGCAAAGAGTCCAAGGAGGAGCGGGAGCGAGGCTTCAAGTATAAAGATCACTTTATGTGGCCTTACATCAACCAGGAAGACTTGTCACAGCCCAAACTTATGCTGTTGTTGCTCAACGCCAGAGGCCGCCATCCACCTCCAGCATTCGCGGCAGCTGACAACGACGCAATGCATCTAGGAATGGTGACAAAGGCGCTTATTGCAATCTTTTTCAACGAACACACAATGGTGTTACATGGCGCGACTACTGCTGAGGAATACGGAAAGCCTGTCGACTGGACTCACATCCAGATGCTTTTGACTGGATGCATACACGGAAGCAATTCCTCCCTGGTCAAAGACTCCTCATCCTTGAATCACAGGCTCGCTTGATGGCATTCCTTGTGGATTGCTGTCATGGAAATCCTCCACGAGATCCCGACGGAGGCGATTACTAGTAGCGAATATCCTGTTCAACCCGAGCCATCTTTGAGACCGACAGCGACGCTTCCGGAACTGCATCTTTGGCAGTAATGGCAGCCGAGGCGCCTTACAAACTACCTGCAAGTCTTGATATCGAGCGACTAGCATCTCTTCTCGAAGCCAAGATGTCAGCAACAGAGGATCACGTGTGGTCACTGCGTGAGGATCCCGCCTACTTCGCTCAGCAGTTCCTCGAGGTCAAAGATCATCGCCAAGAGATGATGCCAGATACCAAAGGGAACCCACATCCTGTAACCCATAGAATTCGAGAGAATACTCTGTGGGCCAGAGTAGTTTTCGGTATCCTTGTAGATGCATATGCGAATCTTGAAGCTTTCACCGAGCTTCACCGGCAAGCTCGAAATCTAAGCTTACTGCAGCAGAGATTCCAGAAAGAAATCCAGCTCACCAAAGATTTGCCAGAAAATTACCTCGTTGCTCTGCTTCGCTTCAAGTACTTCCCAGAGCAAACGGCAAAGGGACCCTTGGACAAGCTCAAGGTAGCTGTCACAGCTTCGCCACCAATGCGGAAACTCTTCGTCCGTGAGCCGCCTCCTGATCCCGACACGACACCGATACTAGTAAAGAGCCGTCCGAGAGTCAAGATGGATAAAGTGGAACAAAACTTGATTTGGCTGTTGCGAATACTGTGGGAAGACGACTACGAGCTCTTTCTCGCCCCCTTGCCCATCGTTGTGGACGAGTCAGAACGACTGCTACAGGCGGAACCCAAGGCAGACGCCCTGATATCGGCCCACGTGATCAAGATGATCGGTGATCTGTCATTGTGTCACAGTGTCTGAAGCAACTCGAGCTCTATCAGCCATGAGCCCAACAGTTTGAGACTGCTAGTGTTGATCACGTTGAGACTTTCAAGAAGGAATACACTGCGCTGCAGAAACCCATGACACAACTTCATGGTGGGTTCATGCAAAAGCGTTTAGACAACGCCGCTAGACTCGGGGAGCCATCAGGTGGAAAGTTCACATACCCCTACGGCAAACGTCGGACAAAGGAGACGGTCGATGCCTTGCGAAGAGCCGAGGCGAATTTGGACATATTCTGGGCCAAGGTTGACGAAGTGACCAAGGGAAGAGTGACAGATTTTGAAGAAACAGCTCTATGCCGCCTTCTTTCTCGGCCACGCATTTTGAGAAGAACCGCAGAATGGGTCGAGCCTACACCGACAAACAACAAAACTGAGCCCACTCTTAACAAAGATCTTTGGTCCCTCAATCGTCCACTTTAGAATCTATTCCTGGATCACAGCCCCCAGACATCTCAAAAGCTCAACGCCCATGATATCCAGACAAAGCCCAAGACCAAGACCAAGACTAAGGGTGATCTATCCACGACACTACCCAACGATAACAACACCGCACTGTCTCAGACCACAGAACCCGAGGTTGCTGACGCTCAGCCAACGTTTTATGTTGATGCTCGAGCATTGGAAGTGTTCCGCACGATGTTCTTCAACCCCGAAGTCACATCGACACCTGGCTCTATCCCATGGAACGACTTTCTGCATGCGATGGTCTCCACAGGGTTCCAAATCGAGAAGCTCTATGGCTCTGTCTGGCAGTTCTCCCCTACCAAGTTGGACGTTGAGCGAGGAATCCATTTTCATGAGCCTCACCCGAAAGGCAAGATTCCCTTTGAGGTGGCTCGACGGCACGGACGAAGGATGACACGGACTTATGGCTGGTTCGGGGGCATGTTCGTACTGAAGGAAAAGCAGTAAAATGGCATGTTTAGGCGTGTAGCTGGCTTTATTCGGCTGAGTCTCCTGTTCTATGAATCTTTTGAATGTATCAGAATACCTTCAAATACGTAAATCGGAGGTTCTTATGAGTACGTGACACAGCAGTTCAGGTCGTAGTTGATGCCTCAGGCTCAAAGCCTTCGACCCCGCACGTGTTGAACTTGAATTCCGTGGCACATCCCTACTTTCTACATCACAACTGCGCGTAATCTCCCTCCAAAAAGGGTTTAGGCTTCAAAACGCATCCTCATCGCATCAAGCCCACTGTCAGTCTTATCAACATCCAGGTAATGCAGGTTCGGAATCACTTCCCAGGTTGGCTCGCAATGCTAAACCAGTGTAGAAACCACAATGGTGCAAAACTTGCCAGAAGATGTGAAATCGTATCTTGACGAACTCGTCGAGCGTCTTACCGATCACCTACAGGACCAGCTCGTCGGTGTATATCTCTTCGGCTCAGCTAGTTACGACGCCTATGAGCCAGGCTTTAGCGACCTCGACGTGCAGGCGGTAGTTAAAAATCCGCTCGAAGCCGCCGAAAAGCAGGCAATTATCTCCCGTTTGAACCAAGATGCCTTGCCCTGCCCTGCCACTAAACTCGAGTTTGTCGTCTATGCCCAAAGCTCTATCTTTCCAGCCAGCCGCCACCCCCACTTCGAACTCAACTTGAACACCGGGCCTCACCAATCCGATCATATCAGTCTCGATCCTGCCAATGAGGCAAGCCATTGGTTCTTGCTCGACATTGCGATGGGGCGAGACCTTGGTCGCTGCCTGCATGGTGCTGCTTTGACTGAAGCTTTTGGTGCTATCCCTCGCCGCTGGGTTCTGGAAGCAATGGCGGACTCGCTCGAATGGCACCAAGCAAACGAGCTGAAGTCAACAAACAGTGTTCTCAATGCTTGTCGGACATGGCAATTTATTTCTTCTGGTGAGTTTTCTTCTAAACTGAAAGGGGGGGGATGGGCTATGCGACAAAAGGGCTGTCCAGCTATTGTTGAACGTGCCATCGCGGCGCGCAAAACAGGTGATACTCTCCCTCCTGCTGAGGTGAAGACATTGTACGATGTGGTCATCCAGGCCAACCGTACCAAGCTTGAGACGGAGAAAGAATGAACGACGGGATGTTTTCTTCTATAGAAATCCTTATAAAATATCGCCTAGTGGATAGGAAATGGATGTTGCCTAAGACAAATTGATCTTGCTGCCTTCTTGCCTTCTATTGCAAGGCACCTTGAGGTATATATGTGCATACATTCCCAAGTATAGAACGGTAAAGAATAATTCGAAGATACATTCGCGAGCTGGGGATCAATCATTACCCCCTCGAAGTCATCTTATCCTGGGTATGTCATGTTTGAATCATATTCCAATGGGTTGTTTCCATCTCCGCACAAAATGCATAAATAGCCTCGTCAACCTGAACATACCTTGTATTTGGATGTCGCTGCAAAAGTGGCCATATGTATTTTAAAAGCCACTCGTCTATAAGTTCATAGTCTACGATTGCACGAAATACCTTCGTATTGAGAGTTGGCCGATAGGAAGATGCAATCAAAGCGAAAGGGGTGTCTTTCTCCATTTGCAGAGCATAAGAAAAAATGGTTTCACCAAGTTCGTTCGACAGCTTTGGCAAAATGAAGGAGGTATCTAGGGCAGAAAATGCCATTGTTGCTTATACTACGTAGTAGTGATTTGCCTAGACGGGACTGGAAGACTTAGAGCAGTACTATTCAACGTGTTTCTGCTAGTGGGTACTAAATCCAATTGCCCTGGTCGACAAGGATCTATTTTTAGAACATCGCGGATCGACACTGGCGTGCATTTAGACCTCTGATGGTGTAGGGTAGGCAGTTGTCTTATAAACCCGTGCAAACTAATTTTACATAAAGACACAAAGACATTTACAGAAAACAGAAAATCGTGTGCTGTATCTGTTTGAGTCAATTGGTCTATAGAACTAATTCATGTATCAATAGAGCTTTACATTGAGTTGCTGACAGGATGAAATCAACAATGATTCAGCAGGTTTGAGATACCAGGCGTCAAATTTTGACTTTGTTACTTGTTAGCTCCCGCGGAATAAAGTTGATCCCGGAAGAAATCTCGTCGGTCCCACGTGATAACTCACGTGCATTGTCTAACCCAGCAGGTAATTTCAACACCATGAAACTTTAAGATTGGCCTCTTGATCCACTTTCTCGATGCCTTCACTTTAAGCATCCTCCACTAGTTGCTCTGCGAAACTGACATCAATAAAGCCCCCATTCCACGGAAATAAATTTTGTTCTTGTCATGGTAGCTTCACAACTGTTATGACTGATCACTCTGATTTACTATGTCTCGATTGGCTCACCGCTGGTTTGAACCGCAAGTTTGCACTGTGGGATGGAAAGATGCAAGGAATTTAGGCCATGTGCCAGAACTACAGCACAGGCATCAGATTCAAGAAGGAATGTGTAAGATCGTGACGATGAACATGATATCCCACAGAGCTATGCAAGTCCTCCTTCACCGGGCCTCACTACTATAAGAACCCTAGAGAGAGCCCCCTATTAAATTATTCGTGCTTTTCAGCCTTGACTAAACGCTCGGTGGCCGTCTCAGTCTTGTGGAACCGCCAAGGTTTAATCTTTCTTTCAAAAAGCTCATCAAGTTCGGCAGCAGATCGACTAGAGGATTGTTAGCAAGGAGCACGCGGATACAATGAGAGAGAACTTACCCAGCAACCTCAGGAATAAGAAACCACATTCCGACGACAAATGGCAGGCCAACGCCGCCATAAAACCAACCGGTCTTGAGCCCCCAATTCCACTCGTTTGCATTGACCATATATGGCATGAGGATTGACATGATCAATCCTCCCAGAGAGTTGGCGGAAGCAGCGAATCCTGAAGTGTAAGGGCGAAGACGTTGTGAGGAGATTTCACCGATAAAACCCCAACCGGCGGCACCGTTGGCTGATATGCCAATATCTAGACAGGTTGCATGAGTACTTTGACAGCCACAAACAAATATACAGAGACTACTTACTCCAGAAGCATGCAAAGACGATGAAGATGTATGTAGTAGCACCAACTCGAGGGGCGGTGCCGAGAATGCCGACGACTATACAACATACCCACATCAGAGTAGTAGCCAAGCATGCCATGAGACGTCGACCAAGCTTATCAACGAGGAAGACGGCTGCAATGACTGTGACAATCTGGAGAGAGGTAGTGATAGCCTTGATGGCGAAAGGGTCTTTCAAACCAGCTTGCTGGAAGAAATAGGTACCGAACGTACCAAATAGAGCCAAGCCAGTGAATTGCTGAGCGCTGATGGTCCACAAGGCAGTCAGAGTACGGCGGCCATCGGTGCCGCGGAAGATATCAGTCCAGTTCTCTTTGCGCTGCTCTGCTGCGACGGCCGTTTCGTGCTCGATGTTAAGCTCCAGAAGGTGATACTGGTGATCCACATCATATCCCTCCACGCCGCGGTGCAACCACCTCAGGATCTTCTTCGCCTTTTCTTCGCGACCCTTAGTAGCAAGCCAAGCTGGGGACTCGGGGAGGAAGAGATAGATAATAAGCATCAGCCCGACTTGTGCCCATTGAGTATAAATAGGTGTCAGCCAGTTGCTCGGGTGTGTCTTACTCATGCGTTGCAAAGTAACATGAGTGAGGAATGAACCAAGAGTCCACCAGAAGCTGTAACACATCAAAAGGCCACCGCGGATACGAACAGGGGCAATTTCACTGATGTATCCAAGGATGGTGGCCTGGAGAGAGCCGACTCCAGCACCAGCGAGAAACTTGGCAACAAGCCATACAGGCCAGCTTCTTGCAAGCGTCTCAGCAAGAACACTGCTCATGAGCAATAGCCATAGCCAGTACATGCCGACTTTCCGGCCCCATTTGCCGTTGATGAAACCCACGCTGATTTGGCCGATGATCTGACCTGTGTTCATACCTGCGCCCCAACCACTGATGATGGGAGAATCCAGGTATTGCTCACCGTCAGCGTTGACCTTTGTACCGAACTCGGCGACGAATCCTTTGTTGGCGATGATACTGGCGCTCATACTGCGTACATATCATTAGTGGCTGATATCAAGTCCGACGCCCCTTGGAAGAAAGTATCGGGGCCAATTGAGAGGGTCGAGACTTACGCTACTTGGAATCCATCGGTAGCAGCACTAAAGGCAGCCAGGAAGCAGACTAAACTGACAAACTTGAACTTGGCAACGGTATGCCACCAGCCGAGGGTCTCGTAGCCCGAGGTGATTTGACCCTTGGCAACTGCATCTTCGATGATCTCGTGTTGCTTGAGGGGAGGTTCGGCAAAATCGTTATGTTCAGCGGCCACCTTTTCATCGGCGGGCTTGATAGTGGGATTGGCCATGACAAAGCTGGACGATGGTGGAGTCTGGTGGTGATCTATAATGTAAAAGTGGATGTTCGTTGTCTCTTTATGTAGTCAGACGGACGTGCTGCTAGCATTTCCGCTATGCCAAATATGAAAAGCCCCTTCTGCGGCCAAGGGTTGCAACAGCTGTTTACAGGTAGGTCCCCGCGACAGACAAATCTCTGCTGATCAGTGCAGATCGTCAATTTTAGCCTGAACCCGGATCCGAAGGGATGGGTTATGAGATATGGGGTACGGGGTATGGGGTTGCAGGAAGTGTGGAGTAGTCTCATGATCATGAGTCTGAGAGCTGGGATTAATTCCAGACCAGTCTGTGGGGTTACCTTACCTCTCGGAAAGGTCTCCGCATGTTTAAGAGTTACCATTGATGACCTGCTTAAGGTTTGGACTCGGCCACGTTTGCCCAGAATTCTTAGTGTTGGGTAGCCAGGTGGCTGTTGAGAGGAGTCAGCCGCACGGAAGTTTTGTAGGTACAACATCAGATACTTATGACACTAGGAAACAGTTTAAGAATGATTCTCGAACCTCTTGAGTCCAGGAGTTATAACTTATTTGCTGCCACTGATACGGCCGAAAAGCTTGAAGGCTAGTATCAATGTTATAGAATCATAAACCGCTACTGAGGAGGATTAGAAGAATTAATAGATTGACGAGCAATTGACTTCCCCAATCCAAAGCATTGATAACCCTTAAGGTTAGTACCTGAACTCCAGTCTAATATGCGAATTTGAGGAACCCTTGTTTGACTGGGGGGGTTCGTCTGGTTCCGGAGGTTTTCTGACTCCGGAAGTTTTGGGGCTCGGGAGTTCGCTTCAAAATTATACCGAACCCGCGTACTCGGATATTAGCGAGAAGGATCATCAACTGCTGTTAGTTGGCCAACGAGATCGTTCAGAAAGACGCCACATTGAGCTAATGTCAGGTGTACCGGAGGAAAAGCAAAACCGCCGTTAATATCAACTCAGCTAAGGAATATGCTTGTTACATGTATGGCGTTTTCGGTAATTATAAACGGCTCCTCTTTTTCTATCATCTCTGTTCTCTACACATCCACACCGGATTCACACCGGGAATAGCCGATAAAGCACCACTGAAGTCGTATATCATCCTCGTTCCACGTTGCTCGACCACTTACAGTGATATCAAAGCACCTTCATTTTTCAGCTCCTGCAGTCGGTGACAATGCCGACACCACACGCCATTAACCCCATCATACCGGGGTTTGCACCTGACCCCTCAGTTGTTCGTGTTGGCGACTGGTACTTTCTCGTCAACTCCTCATTTCACCTGTTTCCTGGATTACCCATCTACGCATCTCAGGATCTAATCTCATGGCAACACATTGGCAAGTGGAGAAAGATATTCTGAGTCCGAAATACATCTACTAACCAATATCAGGCAACGCAATTAATAGACAAAGCCAGCTAAGGCTATCAAAGTCATCCACGAGACTAAGTCCACCAAGTGACTCAACGGGAGGCAAAATACTACCCGCAACTGCTGGCCTCTACGCCCCAACAATAAGACATCGTAGTGGGAAATTCTACATTGTCTGCACCAATGCTCTTGTGGACAGGAATAAGACCTCGAACGATAAGTACAACTTCATTCTCTCGAGCACCGATATCTGGGCGAGCCGATGGAGTGACCCTATATACTTTGACTTTGAAGGCATCGATCCCGATCTTCTTTTCGACGACGATGAGAAAGTATACATAACGGGCTCAGCAACACCGGGCCCTTGGACACGTATCAATTGCTTCGAGGTTGATGTTAACAGCGGCAAGAGGTTATCGGAAGAGCGGACTCTATGGACTGGTACTGGTGGTGTCTATCCTGAAGGGCCACATCTTTACAAGCGGAATGGGTGGTACTACTTACTTATTGCTGAGGGCGGCACACATGTCACGCATTCTATCACGATGGCCCGCTCCAGAACCATATGGGGCCCCTACGAATCCTGTCCATCCAATCCATTACTGACCGCAGCCGGAACCGAAAACTACATCCAGCACACTGGTCACGGTGATCTTGTACAAGATGGTGAAGATCAGTGGTGGGTAGTCTGTTTGGCTGTTCGAAAGGACAAACATGGGAAATACGCCATGAGTAGGGAGACGTTCTTGACACCTGTTGAATGGCGAGGTGAATGGCCTGTGTTTGAACCTGTGAAGCCTATTCCCAGCAAACTACTCTCTGGGCATCATGTTGCATCGCTGTCTTCTTCACCCTCAGTTGACTTGATCTACATAAGAGATGCCTTACTGGCAAATTACCAATCTAATCGGGATGGCCTGGACTTCACACTTACAGCTTCGCCCGTCGACCTATTCGACTCCGAAGGGTCTCCTACATTCATCGGAAAGAGACAAAGACTCCTACACGGCCGAAGCAGCGTGGCTGTCACTGGTATCTCGGACGACTGGGTGTCGACACGGGTTAAGTGTGGATTTGCATATTACAAAGACGAGCACCGTTACTTTCGCATCCTTTTCGAAGCTTCGAAGGGCTCTATTGTTTGCGAGCAGAAGAACGACGCCCAGGAGATTGCGAAAACCTGGCAGGTCGCACTAAACAAAACCCCCGATGAAATATCCTTCTCATTTGAGTACACAGAGGAAGAGTTCCATTTGATGTATTCTCTGGAGTCTGGATCTGACCAGTCGTGGACTACGGTTGCCGTTATCGATACCCTGACAATGACTGATCCGGATTTTGTTGGTCCGATCTTTGGCATCTTCGCTGTTGCTGATGAAGGCGTTCATGTTTCGTTTAAAAACTTCTATCATCGTTAGAGAGATGGAATAGCCTCTCCCCGGTGATGACTGGCATCGTTGGTCTTATCGTCTATGAATAAAATAAGAGAATTCATGTCATACGTATTTTATGTCCCGAGTAATGGTGATTCCGAGGTCCACCGCCTCGCCAGACTGCAGCCCCGTCCTGAACCACTATTCCAAACAGTGTGGATCGGGATCATTGGCTCGGGGGTTTCTCACGGACGCGTGGGGGCAAGTGGATTGATTGATTACGCAAATAGGCTAATTGCTGTATAGTAAAGTACCCCACTGCGCAAAGAGCATCACAGTATAATATCATGATCCATCGACGTTCAACGTTCTCAAAAAATCCTTCAAGAATACTTCTACGAAGCATTTCAAAACTTCTTGATATTCCTACGCTCCGAACTATTGCCAACATGAGTAGTACTGCCACCACAGCTCGCCTTCACAAGGTCAATGATACCTGGGAGCTTTTGGTCGATGAGAAGCCATTTCTCATACTTGGTGCTGAGCTCCATAACTCGTCTATGAGCTCCTCACGCTATATGAATCAAGTCTGGCAACAGTTAACAGACTCGGGAATCAACACCGTGTTGGGTGCTGTCTCATGGGAAGACATCGAGCCTCGTGAGGGCGAATTCCAATTCACTGAACTGGACGCCGTCATAGAAGGGGCTAGAAGCCACGGTCTACGTCTCATTGTTCTATGGTTTGGTTCTTTTAAGAACGGTAAGGTATCTCTGTTGAGTTGAGAGAGTAATATTGACCATCAATGAACTCAGGCAAATCAAGCTACGTTCCTGCTTGGGTAAAGACAAACCAGCAACGCTTCCCTCGCATGTACATCCGAGATTCAAATGGAAGACTTGCAAATTCGGGAGTCTTGTCAATTTTTCATGAAGAATGTTACAAGGCAGACGCCAGGGCATTTACAACACTTCTCCAACACCTACGTGACAATGACAAGAATCGCACGGTTATTATGGTCCAAGTTGAAAACGAAGTTGGTCTACGATTTGATTCCAGGTGTCGTAGTGCTGTGGCCGAGAAAGCTTTCCAATCTCCCGTTCCCTCCAAGCTCTTGAAGTTTCTCCTGTCCAAGTGGCATGACTTACATCCAGATTTCAAGTCCAAGCAAAGCGACTGTCGGGAATCCTTGCGCAAAGGTGGGAACTGGCAAGACGTTTTCGGTCAAAGCATCTGGACTGATGAGCTTTTTATGGCATACCACTACGCTCGTTATGTCGAATATGTTGCATCTTGTGGTCGAAAAGAATACGAGATTCCCCTATTCACCAACGCTTGGCTCGCGCGACCAGGCGCAGCGGGTGCTGCCGCCGGAGGTGGGACCCCTGGCGAGTACCCTTCAGGTGGTCCGGTCAGTACCGTCCTCGATATCTGGCAACGGTTCGCACCTAGCTTAAATTTCCTCTCTCCCGATATCTATACAGCCCCCTACAGTGATACCTGTGGTACTTATACTCATAACGGGCAACCGCTTTTTATCCCCGAACAAAGACGTGACGGAGTTGGTGCCAGGCAGGTTTGGATTTCAATTGGAACATACAAAGCGATTGGGACATCCCCTTTCGGCATCGATACCCTCAAGCCGCTGGATAACAACTTTTCCGAGGTTTATAAGCTCCTGGATTCCGTGTCAAGCCATATTCTTCGCGCACGCAGAGAAACCAGACACATTGTGGGCTTCGCCTTTGATGAATCCCCTCTGCCAGGCCAAGTCGATAATACACCAGAAATCACCATAGACTTTGAAGACTATAACGTTACGATCGATAGAGCATTTGTCTTCGGGAAAAAGGCCGCAGGTTATGGCATGATCATTGAATTGGAACCTGCCAAGTTCCTATTGATTGGAAAGGGCTTCAAGGCGGAATGGAAATCACGCAATCCCAAGCTTCCTTACACAGACATTCTAAGCTTCTTAGAGAAGAGCATTGATGCGGAAACACAAGAGTTGAGAACGGAGCGGATCCTGAACGGGGATGAGTCCAACGGGGGTACAAGAGCAAATATGCCTAACGATGAGCCTGACTATGGCGATGCCATCGTGCCAGTACTGATTCCAGCTCGTACAGCAATCGCAGAGGTACAAGTCTTTTCATTGTCAAATACGGAAATTCAGGTTGATTAGTTGAGCTAAGATCCACGATATCCTAGTTGAATTGCACCGCTTCATTTTGTCGTGCTGGAACGTACACTTAATCAAATGCCAGCGGTTTCCTTGCTTGATTAGCTAGGGGTTAAATCCCAATGTGTCCTCATATCTCTTATTGGCAAGATTTAAAAAATACGTCAGCTTCCAATCTAGCCTTCCGCTAATCAACTCAATATTGAATCACACTATATCTGTTCAACGACATCTTCACTAGCGTACAGAACCACGCACTATCCCGAAGTATTGGATCCACTGCGTCTTTCCTACAGCTTGCTTCAGTCACAGTGTTGAAAACTTCACCCTCTGATGTACCTCTCTTGGGCCTTTGACGGGACTTCACTCGGCGTCTACAATCTTGTCCAAGACCTCAACATTGCTCTCCAAGTCTAACCTCACATTCTCACACTACTGTGTTCCATCACTTGGTCACAATGCAAGTACCACGGAAACAAGTAGATTCCCCCTCGAATACTTCTGAGTTGCCTTGCCATGACTTCTGTTATCGGTGGCATCGACGTTGGTCTTAATTTTTCTCTCCGAGTGGTATGTAATAAGAATGTTAGATGGCCAATGACTCTAATGGCTGTACTTGTAGCTGTTTTACTGGGCTTAGGTGTACTGAGATACTACTGGGAAATCTACGAGTCGAGATATGTCAGGGGCATATCGCTTATGTTCGTATTTATCGATGCTGGAAGTGATGTGGTATCTATTCTAGCCCTGGTGTTTGCATCAAAAATTGATGTGTTAGGAATTGTTGTCTACTCGGTTGAAGCGGCACTGTGGGCTGGTGTTGGAATTCTGGGCTTGCACTTTACGTTCCGCGTGTGGCTACTCAACAAGTTAGGCTCGGGATCAAGTAACACAGCGGGCCAGCATCCAAGCACTACCTTTGAAGACGGCGAAATTGAAACAGAAAGTAAGAGTCAAAGTCATCCTATGGCTACATGCTAGATGTATAATTGAGAGGGATGAGCTTAGGTATTCAGTTCCGCATAATACAGTAGCCTTTTCGATATGATGAGTTGACCTAATAAGTTACTAATAAAGAAGCATACAATAACCAATACAGATCGCTAAGCCCAATATCATCCAGCAAGAAATCTACATTTGATAAGGTTTATTTGCTTTGTCAAGAAGTTTCCAAAGATGGCTCAGGCAGCGCCATGCCTGATGTCATAACTCAGTAGGCTGGGCTGTGTTAGCTGGAGTTTTTAACTCCTCTAGAGTACATGAACAGTCTTCTACTCCTATCTTATTTGGTGATAGAGTTGGTTTGGCTAAGAAGCCTTATATTCCTTCTTTCATCGCCCCGAGGTGATGGCAGAACTATGTGGCCGAGAAACTACCTGGGGCGAGTGCCTTCTCTATAAGCTAACTAGCAAAGCCGAGGCTCTCCCGGTTTTCAGAGCCATCAACATCACCCATAAGCCTAGATACTAGGATTATTACCGCCGAGAAGTGGTATCGTGTGCTAAAGCAGTCGAAGTTCTGAACGAACCTTCAATCCAGAACTCGACAACAGCAGCTTGCGAGTGTCGAGAACATCTGACACATGCTTCTGCCAAGGCCTAGACGTTGTTTGAGATCATCTCCTCGGCTGTGGCCGGAGTCTGCTCTTTGGAATTTTTGTGCATTCGCAACATATGCAACAACACCGGCCGAGTTGCCAAAATCACGAGCTGAAACGGTTGGATAAGAATACGGAAGTCAGTACATGGCTTACCTGGTTGAAAGCAAGATGATGAGATTGGTCACTACTGGTCTTGTGTGTGAGAATTTTCTCTCCATCTGTATATTTATCGATAGTTTGTGAAGCCATTGCTTTAAAGTTTGTAAAGCATGTTAAACTTCTGAAGAAACCCCCAGAGTATCCCACAGATGTGTAACGCCAACACTGGAGCTTATTGTTGTTATATTGTCGTGATTTCAAAGTGTTGTGAGCATTGTCCACATGGTAGCCTGCTCAAAGCTCTCGGAGACTTTGACAAAGCGCACAAGTCAGCATATGAGTGAATTACTATATTAAAATGTTGGAACGTGATATTGCATGTAAGCCGCTCTCGTGTTCTCTTTTTGAACGCCCGATAATACTACCTGAACAAGGATGAATGGTTCAATTTCAAGCCGAGATACGCCAACGTTGGATTTTCAACCAACGTGGCTTTTCCTGTCGGGAATATGCAGTCACGTAAGACGAGCAGTGATGCGTCAATCTCAGTCATATGAACAAAGAGCATGCGCACTTTGTCAACCACCTGATAAAACGTCAGGGCCAGGTCCACAATTGCGGCACGCCTGAAATGAGATTGATAAAGTACCCGTGTGCAAAGTTGTAACCTAGCTAACGATGTGTTGTGACTGGGAACTACGCAATGTAGGCCAGTACATCGCGAATGCGGATCGTGGGTCTTCCACAATTGTGTAGGCATATCGCATAGAGTGCCATCTGATTGGTTCGTCATACAGTGGCTGCATATTTGCCCGGATTGTCCTGCGCCAACTCGGGCCACACCATCGATCTGATTGGTTGTGCTGCGGCATGCTCACAGTTGTGCTGCGAATTTACCTGAAAGTGAGGCTGCAATAATGCTAGGAATCAGGATCAATTATATCGGTATATCTATCTAAGCTATTCGTAATATTCTTCATGGAATACTGAGAGCAACTTCAATCAGCATGTTTCTATGCGGCTGCATTCACTCTTTAACACCGCGTGGGCTACCTAGGGCATCCTCACCAGGACAACCAGCGCATTTGATGACCGAATCACCCATGCGAAAGTTGTCAATAAGACACAGACCACACAAGTCCAGCACTCCGCCACCACACATATGGTCATCGAGAGGAACCAAACGGACCAGGGCGGGCCTATGCAGATCTTCAGTTGACAGCCAATCCAATGGGATAGCAGACGGCCTTACCACACCCTCATCTTCAGAAGACGAGCCCGATTGGCAATCTTTATCTTTGGCCAGCTCTGAGTATGTCTCTGAGAATGAGAGCTCAGCCTCCCTGGACGAGGCTGAACCTTGGTACCATAAACTTCAGGGCCAGGAGTTCAAACCTCACCAACCGTGCCATTGGAATCCGCAAATACAGCAACGGCACCAGGACTTGCACGGTCACAGACTTGAATTACGGCAATTAATAAGCGAGAGCTTTGAGCGTTGGAGCGCTGGAAGGGAATACACCGCTCTGCCAGATGAGGGGCTACCTCCTCGAAAACGTTTCAAGACGTCACGTTTACAATCAAGCGTTCCGCGAATGGAGGAGGTCGACGGCATCAGTGATGAAAAATTAGTCATGGTCTCTCATCCGGTTCGATCGAGAAACTTCTTTCGTCTAGCGTGCCCGTTCCACATCTACGCCCCAGGCAGGTTTCAACAATGCCTGATACAAGACAATCTACAATCGATAGAAGACGTCATCAAACATCTTCTACGGCACCACTCTCGACTCCCTTATTGTTACATATGTAACGAAAGCTTTGAGACGGTGATACACCGTGATGACCATATTTTGGACAACGCATGCACGAAGCGTGACCCAGATCCAATAGCAGGGCTCATTGAAGACCAGAAAGCTATGTTGACCAGAAAGGACTGCTATTATTGGGGCGAGAAGAAACGCTGGTATCGTGTTTGGTCCATCGTCTTCCCTACATGCGAGCCGCCTCGGTCCCCATACTTGGATCGAGGTCTCGGACTTATCATCTCTATGGCACGCGACTTTTGGGACTTGAATGGCCACCAATGCGTCTCCGACTTTCTCAGGCATCAGGACTCTGATGGAGAAAAAGACGAGAACTCTCATTATACGTTATTTGAGCTAGCACTGGACGACTTGTTGAATTGCATCGTCGACGAGCATGAGTCTTTGAAGATACAATCTATCGGAGAATGAATGCGTGCACTTGGCTCGATCAAAAGAAGTTTCTACGGGTTGCAAGATTCACTACCTCAGTGGTATAAACTTCTCTTGATGATGGACAATTTCACTACACTGGATTTCTTTTGCGTGTGAACATGATCTATTATAGACCGCGATCTGGCGGGCTTTGAGCTAGCTTGTTATATGACATTGTGCGATGGCTAACAGCGCCACGAGCATAACTCGCGAGGTAGGATTTCTTTTGTGATGAAGAAGGGTTTGCGACATTTGTACGTATACTTAGCGTTAGTCTAATTGGATACACCTCTACAAACACCATATTCCTCATACCTAGCATTTTGATGTAATGCAATTAGCATTCATGTTCTGAGGCTATGGAAACCTCCGTTGAATGGTCCCTACATGCGTGATTCAATCGCCCAAGCCTCCAGCCAGACGCCACTCAAAGTGCATTGAGAAAACCATGGAGGGCGTTATTCGGGCGGCAAGTTTGATGGTCACTGGATATACCGCAAATGCATTAACAAGCCTATATCGTTGTAGCATGATTGAGGTTTCTACCAACCCTCTCATCTGATACCGCCATGTGCTTGCGCAGGATACTGAAGAACAAAAGAAAAAGGCTCTTTATTATTGTTCAAGCCAGCTTTGGGCGGTAGAGAATGCGGTCTCTATTGGGGAGCGTTCCTTCCAGCAGCGATGCGATGCCTCAAGTCTCGCGAATATAGTTGAAGGACAATAATAAAGTCAAATCAATATTTCTAATATCTATCCCAAGATAAAATTACAATACAAAACATGCTTTTTCCTGGCTCAGATTAACGCCTGTAAGGCAATTGAGCCATTTCTTCTCGGCAAATAACCAAGAAGCAAAAAAATCCCACACACATCACTTCCTGCACTGTCACAAGACAAGTGAAGACCCCGGGAAAGAATGTGAATGTACAAAATATCGGCAGTAAAAGAAGGGGTATAATGTCAAAGGAAGTCGCAGATCAAGTAACTGGCGGCCATGGTTATTGGTGCGAGTTTATTGTGAAATCGTCCTGCACCCAGCCATCTTCGTCCTGGGTAAGAAACTGGTTAGGCGTTGGACAGGGGATAAAACCATGGCCTGTAGCCAGCTCATGCGGCTGGTGGAAATGGCTGGGGTCTGTAAAATATGCCGGGTCTTGGTCGAAATTCAGCGCCTGTTGGAAGGGCTCCTGTGGCGGGGCGAAAGGACTTGGCTGGTTAACAGCGCCGTGAGATGGCGGTTGTGCTGCTAGTTGGTTCTGGACTTGCTGCGGGACAGCAGCGTTCACATGGGGCTCGGCGGTGATGGATGTAGAACCAGGGTAAATTCCATCCAGGGCTTGTTTGATAATAGACTGGATTTCATCTTCAGTTAAGATTGTGACGGCAAAGGAAGAGTTGAGAGCCGACCGGACGATCAGTTCGGCTTGCGGGCGGGGAACAACAGCCCTGACATGCTGATCCTGGTATGGCGATGCTGGAAGGCTTGCCCCAGGGAAACATTTCCTCCAAATGATGTTCCACTTCTCAATGACGCCAGACGTTGAACGAAGTTGTGACCTCAGGCTTTCGAGCTCAGCGGGCAAGAATACTCCAGTCTGTTCAATAGTGCCTTTGGGTTTGGTAGCTCGGCAGTCTGTCATGTGGCCATTGAGCCTGCCCTCAGCACCCAACCCGTAAAATTGGTCGCGGCACCACGTGCAGTACAGAGTAATAGCTTCAGGTTTAATGTCGGTACCCGGCTCAATCTTGACTTCCTCAACCAGGTGCTGCCTTTCGATGTGTAAAGTGATATCCGAAATACGGGCCATGCGGATGCCTTTACATCTCGGGTACCGAGCCGGATTGTGCTTGTGCAAAGGACATTCGAACACCTTGGGTGGACCATTGGGTTGAGGATATTTAGGGCCGTCGTGCTGGGACCCTTTGCCATTTCCTTGATTATCTCCGCTGCCCCCAGCGGCTCCGTCGCCGGGGCTCTTGTTTTGGCGCTGCTTCTTTCTGTTCCGACCAGGCGTGTTTAGATCGCCTGGGGAACGCTTTTGGCTGCAGGAAGGTCCGCCAGCAGCGTTATACTGGCCATTGCTCTGCGGGCTCAACTCAACTTTGGGCGTGACAATATGGGAGTGGAGACCTAATTTGACACATGTTAGCTCGCGGGGAGACATGCCATTGGGGCAAGCTACAGTACCATCTGGATGAACACACAGCGGCGAATCAGATGTAGGGTAAATATCGCTGCAAAAAGCTCCCTCCGGACCGGCACTATCGCTGTTGCTGTCGCTATTGTCTAATTTAAGAGCAGAAATCTGTTTCGCAATATCGATAACTTTGGGTTTATTGTGGCTGCTTTTACGTTTGAACGGATGTGATAGGCTTCTGAAAAGGCCTTTGTGAGAGGATACTGTTGTAGCAGAATTTTCTAGTGACGATTTATAGCGGCGCGCGTTTGAAGTGAACGCAGAAAGCATGGTGTAGCGGGCCATTTGTTGCAATGAGATTTCGCAAACAATCCAAGTCTCCGTGAAACGAAGGGGGATAATTAAGGTGATAAGGGGGTCCCCCAGGACGCCGGGGAGTGGGTGCGTCTTAGGAGGAAATCTAGTACTAATCTGCGGTTTTATCGCAAAGGCAATTGTCTGCCTCGTCCTCAATTGCGCAGTAAGGTTGTTTCGTTGAACAAAATCAGGCTTGGAAAGACTGCACTTTTACGTGGCGCTGGCTACGCAGCTGTGGATAGTGGGAAAGGGCCAGCGTCATCATCGGAAAGTACATTTTCTTCCATTTCATCAATATGTTAATTGATCGGATGAATAGTACGATAAGTAACTCTTAGACGAGCGTTGTGAGAAAGACAAGCGTTACTATGCACAAATTAGTGTTTCAAAGCCTCTCGAAATGAATAAAGAGCCAGTTTCGGGGCGTTGAATAGAACAATAAGCCGTAACAATAGAGAGCGGGTCGATTCCACGGAGGCCTCTGGGTTAAGCCTGGTGCTCTACACAATTGTGGAAGATCGACAACCTGTGTCTAGGACTTTTTACCTTAACCCCCGTGTCAAACGACTTGATTCGTTCAACCACGCTACAGTCTAGTTGCTTGGCCTATCAACAAGCTGCCCTCGCCGCCGCTTACGGTTCTTGTCTCAGTTTTTTTGTGTCCGCATTTGCGGTTCGCCAAGTCAACACGCAGGGCAGATTCTTCACGCCTGTTTACTCAAAGACCAGTGCTGCGTGTTGAGCGATGTCCGCTTGTTCGAGTCCACGACCGCGGATGCTACCATGGTTTACCACAATTGCGAGAGGATAGCAGACACAATTGTGGGAAACGGAAGCTACAAATATGTTCAATATCTCTGTCGTCTTGCAATGTAATCCGAGAAGTAAAACATTCATCAACAACACAATAATCTCGTTGCCATGCCTGCATCTTCCCAGACTTTCACAAGGTCCGTCTGTAATGCCAATCATCTCTTGGCTTGCCAACTAACCGTGTGTACAGCGATTCGCTTAAGCCGTACGCGAATCAAGAATACAATGACCGCATCCAAAACTGGATGTCGGATGGGGGCCTCGACATTCAAGGCAGGCTGCTGGCTGGGTGCCACAGCGGAGTACAGCCCCCAAGCCCACCACCCTCAAAAAAGAAATCAGCCAAGACAGGGCTCAAGGCGCATATTTAGGCAGACTGAAAACGGAGGACTGAGCACAGGGAAAATTCTGTTTTCTTTCGTTTCTGATTATAATGTCATTGTCGCCAATATCTGCGGATTGTGGCTTGGCGACTAAAGGGCCAATAGCTGTATGTGAAGGCAAACTGTTAAATTAATGATCTAATCTGTTTCGTGGTGGACAAAACCTAACATCCTTTGTCACTCATCTCCCAAAGTATCAGGCTGTACGCATGGCGTTCAAGTCTCACTTCCCGTGACGTATGTGTGCCACCCCTCCGTGTGTATATATATCATGGCTTATGGTACACTAGTGACTGGACCCCGTCTGCCTTGCGATCTTTCTTTCCTTCCTTCTCCAGCCACTTTCCTTCTTTCTTCTTGATAATCTAGTCTTTCTTATCTTGGGTTTGGCTCTCGCCTATACCTATTGATATGTTTGAGGTATTGCAGCTGCGACAAACGCATCGTGTTGTAACCCTTTGAAGCTCTGCAAGATATTCCAGCCGATCCGGAGGTATCGGACTCTTGCACTGGGAGCATGATCAGGCAAATGGACCTTGACCATCAAACTGACATCCTGGATACTGGCCTGCTGAACTCCTTTACGAATGGGTACTTGGAAACGGATAGTGGCACTAAGAGTACAAGCGAGCGGCCGAACATGTCCAGTCATGCGCCTACAACACCTTCCAGTTCAAATATTCGAGTCAACGACAACACAATACAATGCTCCAATATAGCACAGATCGCACCGTCGACGTTAAGCTTGCGAGCCTCCGAGTCTCATGCGAATAACGATAAGAAACCAAATTCGATAGCCCCCAGTAAGATAGCTTCTATACCTCTGGACGAGTCAAGGATATAGCTGACATTAGTCTACGTTTCGCGCAGAACCACCACGGATTTACAAGGCAGAACCCCCTGACAGCCGCTCGCTCGACGATCTATTGCTTTGCCAGAGCCCACCCCAGATATGGTCGTTGGATGGCGTTTTGTTGGGAAAAGACGAGGTCTCGCAAACTCCAGGGTCTTCCCTCAAATATATGCCAAGCACCACAGTCGGGAGCGAATGCCCTTCGAGTCCTGGCTCGCTTTCCTTTGCTAAAATCTTCGAGCAATGTTTGGATTGGCCCCCATTAGATAGCAAAACGACATCCCCAAACCCATCCAAGAGGCCCGCCAAGCGAGGCGAAGGCAGCGAAGCGCCCCAGAAGAGAAGCCGCACATCTGAATATAATGAGAATACTGGTGAAGTCAATGAGAACGGAGATCATCGACAAGTTGGTGATGATACCGATAACAGGAGAGTCGAGACGTTTGCATGTCCTTATTACAGAATGGACCCTGAGCGTCATCTGGACTGCATAAATCTTAAAATGCCCCGTATCTCGGACGTTAAGCAACACCTCAAAAGAAGGCATACGGCGTGTTACTATTGCCTAACGTGCTCTAAAGGGTTCTCTTCGCAAAAGGTCTACGAGGGTCATATTCGACAAGCAAATTGCTCCATGGCTTGGGCAGCGAATCTTGAATGCGTCTCACCAGCTGCACAAGAAACTATCAAGCTTCGCTTCGACAGGAGTCTATCACCGAAAGATCAGTGGAATAGGATTTGGGAGGTTCTACTTGGGGAACGCAATACCACACAGAACCCCTACCTAGACAATATTTTCAAGGAGGTCACTGAAATAATCCGTGGTATTTGGAAAAAAGAAGGTCACCAAATCATCTTCAATTCTATACGAGGAAGGGAGTTGCCGAGTTGCAGTGACCAGCTTCACTCGCTGTTACTTGAGTTCCTCGATAAGGTTGAGAATCGCTTCGAACAAAGACCTCCGGAAACAAGCTCAAGAGAATCATCTCTGAATCTCCAAGCTCCCCTCAGGGATGATATGGCTGGAGCAAACCTGGAACCCGTCCTTCTTTCTACCGCTCCCAACACATCTTCAAGGGATGAATTTTCTTCGTCATGCCCTGTTATCCCCGAAACGTCAACTTCGTCTGTCAGCTTCTCCAGAGCAGCGTCCGACCCTGAAAGCCCCTTCCAGTCATTTAGAAAGATGTTCACCTTTCCACTTGGATCGCCGATGCAGCAGGCCGAATACCCTCACATGGATTTCTCAACAACAGACCTGCAAGTGCCTGGTGAAACGGAACCATGGCATTTTGTCGACTTTCTCCGTGATGATTCAGCGGACACCTCTTTGCCATTATCTCATTCAACTGAAGATCGGCAAGTTTTGGAGGGTGAACCTCAACTCAATATCCCGAATAAATAGATAACAACGCTGCAAAGCTAGAAGAATGTATTTTTCTTATTCATAACAGTCTGATCAGTAGATATATATGATACAAGTAAGTTTCCATGAAAAATCCCAAGCAACAGGTAATCTAGGTGCAGACTTTACTGATATGGAACAAGTCTCACTTTTTCTGACACCTCTCTTTATAACACTACATTAGCTATATGGCTAGATGTTGTTGAATATTGTTCTAAAAGGTGATACGTGACCTCAACCCTGAAAGTTTTACTGAACGGCCCCAAAATAACACCCTCTTGGGGCATCTTGAACATGATCGCGCCAATACTCGCCCAGCGATTGAGAAGTGAACAGCCTAAGCGCGAATTTCTTCTCGACATCGGCACTATACTTGTCGAGACTCCAAACAAATTTAGAAAATCTTAAGTGTCCTGAAACGGTCTGTTCTTGAGAATCTTCGGCAATACACTGATGAATAGAGGGAAGGTCACGATGCTTCTGATCGCTCGCCGACAAATTCCCGCCTTCACTCGGCATATCGAGGAAGTCTAGCAAATTATCCGATCCTCAGACAACTCAGCCATAAGGGTTGATATATTAAAGTCTCTACCTATTATATATGGCCGTCTTCTCACTAACAACCAGGAAACGACTAGCAGGTCTTTTCTTCGCCAGTAGAACATACGTTTTGCGCCAGGGAAGGATAAATCTCAGGAGGAATACATCAAGATGGCCTGATAACAATAGGCCACTGGTGCATATGTTTGCTTCCGTCATTTGGATGACTAAAAAAGATCCTCGATCTTCGCCGTTGTGGAAGAGGTTGGACATTTCTCAGAGACCCATCTGCTAAGGCGATTACTGTGTAATCTGGCCTTACTTTACCCATTCGGACTCTCTGTTGTCAGTTGGGAACTAAAGCAAATATCAGAACTGCATGGCTGAGAAGCCTAGAAGAATTCAAGAGGGTTGCAAAGATAAAGGCTCGTACGAGGTACGCCTGATACCCAATATGGCTATCCCAGAAGCTATTTTCCGACACTACACTGGGAAGAGATGAATCATAAGAGGTACTTCTCCTCTTTGCTAAAGAGCTTAATGCCTGCCCGGGTATCTAATACCTGGGGATGTTTACAAGTGCCACACTAGCCACGGCAGTCGATCGCTTGACTCCAGAGTTGGGCTTAGACTGTTCGAGAACATTGTTGTCGAGAGATCGAACATTGGTCTCGGGAACCAGTCCATCATTGAGTTAGCTCGACATAATCCAGCGCAAATCTAGGTGGCAGGCCGCGACCTAGCCAGGTCGGAAACAGCAGCCAAAGATTTCCGAAATGCCGTACCTGGAGCTCCAATTACTATTGATAGATGAGCCATCTTTCAAGTCTGTCAAAGAAGCAGCTGCAGCATTCTTGTCCACTGCTACATGCACACATAACCCTCATGCTCAAAGTCGGCAATATGGCAACACCCATTACCTGGCTTCATTGAATAAGGCTAGGAGCTTCACTCCGGCACGAATCATGTCGGCCTCGCGTTTCTTACAAAAGATCTCCTGCCTCTTTTTATAGAGAAAGCTGCTGAGACCCAGGCAGATATGCGCATGGCCGTGCTCTCTTCTCAGGTCCATGAAAGGGTGCCAGCTAGTGGCATGCATTTGAATTCGTTGGAATCTGAGGCCCCCAACTAAACACTCGGACTAGCTATAGACAGAGCAAGTCTTAGCAAGGTCGCGAACGTTCTTTTCGCTATAAGCTTGGGACGGCGTTACTCTCATCTCAGGATCTCATGCCTGACGCCTGAAAATACGGACATCAACCAAGCTAGCACCTGGCTCGATTCATCGTTATTGACCCGCGCTGCGAACTGCGTTCCCTTCCTGTGGCTAGGATCTTTGCCCCAATCGTTAGACAAGATGCCTTGAACCAGCTGTGGGCCTCCGTCTCAGACTCGGTGACTTCAGAAAAGTACTGCGAGCCCGTGAGAGATGCACGGAAAAGGAAGTCATTTCGCTATGGACGACAAAACTTATTGTATTGGACCCTTAGATGGTCACGGGTACATAAAGTTCCTGCAAGATATCCTTCACGCCAAGGGTTGCCAAGTTCACATTGTTAGCTCTTGCAAGCTAGGATCTATGGAGAATAACCACAACGAGGGATGGCGTGGGTATCGGCTTGACCAAATTGAAGCCAATGCTAGACGATCTATTGCGACTGCCAAGCCTAACCTCTTCACAATCAACGCTGGATCTAACGACTGTATCCAAAATTTTCAACTTGGTATGTTTGGGGAGCGGATGGGCAATATGCTCGAGCACTTGTGGTATGCATCTCCTCTCTCTACAATCATTCTCTCGACGCTGCTCGTAAATGCGGACGAGGAAGTGAACTCGCGGATTACACGCGTCAACAGCCATCTCAGGGACTTGGTTGTGTCAAAGGCGTGAGAACGGAAAAGAATAGTTCTTGCAGATATGAACAGTACTGAAGGACCTCAATTCAATGATTTGGTGGATGGTACCCATCCCAATGACGAAGGTTACAGGAAGATGGCGCTCATCTGGTTCAGCGCCATCCAAAAAGCCCGGAAAGGGAAGTTTTTTGGGGGATAAAACTATGGAGCTTGCACCTTTTCTATCGAGTTCCGGGTTGGAACTAACGTCACACGTACCCTTGTGTGGTCTGTCGATGCTAATCGGACTCAGGTTACCTCTGAGTTTAGAATAGAAACCTCATCAAGATAATCTTGTCTATCAAAATTCTCCTCTTGTTCAAAAAGGCCGTCGTCTTCCTCTTCCCAATTTCGATAACCACGTAGCAATCTTTCTGCTGGACAATGTCCCTGCCTGATTGCCAGTTTGATAGCCCTGATGTACTGGTGTCGCCCGGCACCTTTTGTTAGAGTTCCTCGCTCCAACAGAAGGTGCAGCATGTCTAGCCTTCCGTTTTCCGCTGCTCCCTCCAATGCTGTTCTACCATTGATCAACGCAGCAGGGGCATTGGGATCTGCTCCAAGATCGATGAGACGTTTGGCTATGCCCAGGTGGCCTCTCATCGCGGCAAACTGTAGCGCTGTCGCGCCATTCCTGGTAGCCGGTGATACATTGACATCGGCCCCCCGGCGCAAAAAGATCTCAATCAGATCAGAGTTTCCCGTATCAGCTGCTGCCTGTAGCGGTGTGAAGCCAGACTTTGCTTCCGAAAACCAATAGTGTCTATTGATGTTAGGATAACTTTCCAGAAGAAGGAGGACTAGTTCTTTGTTTCGGTTTCTTATTGAGCATATCAAAAAATCGGTCAACTCTACGCTCGAGCTCAAGCCGTCGAGTTCCAGACGCTGGTTGTTGTCGACAAGCGCTTGAGCCATAGAAAGTCTATCTTTTGATGCGATTTCCGACCAGGTCATTTGATCGGCAAGAAATCCGTGATGCAAAAGTTCGTAAAATCCGTCCGTAGCTCCAAAATAAGCAGCCATAGCCAGAGGGCTGACTTGACTACAACAACCTTCGAATCGCCACCAAGAGTCCCCATTACGATTTTTAGGAGTTTCCCACATGTGTGAAGCTGATGGCATTTTCGCGGTGGCTGGCTGTGGCAACAGTATAGCCAGAAGCTTTCGCAGTAATGGCAGATCGCCCGATACAACAGCTAAGCTGATAGCGGTTCCTTCGAGGCAATCTGGCTGATTTCGTGTGACACGATTGGCAAGTAGATGATCAACCAACCAATATCTCCTGGTGAGAATTGCAGCACACAGGCACCCTGGACTGTATATGTAGGGTAGTAGTTCCAGAGCCTTGACCAGACACTCTGAATCATGGTGACATCCTATTGCTGCTTCAAGGGCCGTCGTGGAAGCATCGTCGAAGTCTAAGAGAAGCTCCCCCTTAGACAAAAGTCGATCAACGAGGGTCCAGTCTCCAAGAATGGCGGCCGAATTAGCTTCTCCGCCGGTCAATAAGGCACCATTGTCCAAGAGTAAACGTGAAACTTTAGCAGTGTGGTCAGCTATATGAGTAGAGAATCTGGGCCTCAGCGACAGTTGCAGTGCAGTGAGACCTTTTTCTGACATTTCGTCTGGGTCGCCTCCGAAATCTAAGACAGCCGAGAGCATCTCGAAGAAGTCGATTTCGAATGGAGATTGGGTCGCGAGTGCGAGGACGACGTCGCCGGCTATGACTTTAGCACCCGCTCGAATCAACGCGGCTGCACAGAGATATGTTTCAGAGGTCTTAGTGAAAGGAGACCTTAAAACTTCTCGGATCATTTCTAATGGTGAGGCTGTTTTTAAAGTCTTCAGAAAGGTCACATAAGAATCAGAACGCCCCATTGGATACTGGTCATGAGGTGAACCATCAGCCACCGGAATAGCATTGACACTGGCGCCTTCGTCGATGAAAAGTTGTACGATAGATGGACGTCCGTATAAACTGGCAACATGCAGGGGAGGATAGCTGCAAGAATTCAGAACATCTGAACCATAGAGATTTAGAAGAAGCGCACATATGTCTCTGTGTCCTCTCCCCGCAGCTGCGTGGAGAAGTGTAAAGCCAGGCTTTTCCATTGGCGTATCCCCTGGCGAAATGTCATGCAAAAGAAGAATTTTATCAATGTGACCCCAGGCGGCGGCAGCAGCATAGAACGTTTCCACCGTGACAAAATCCTTCCTGGGTCGAGCTGGACAGAGATGTGAAAGAAGGTCCATGACGAATCCTAGTCTCTTTGCATCTTCATGATCAGCAGCTTCGAGGACAATTTGCTTCAAGAGCGGGTCGATCGGCTCCTCGGGGATATCCGCGATGCTGGGTGTACCTCGTAATATCATCTTTGCAATTTCCATGTCCTGGCTTTCTACAGCCAGTCGCAGTGCCTCGTCTGGACGAGTAGTGGCACCGTGCTCCAACAATGCATGAACGGTATTCAGACGTCTAGAGGTAAAGTGACCGCTAACAGCTAGTTCCAGTGGCGAAAAAAAGTCGTCTTTCGGCACGAAATTAGGGTCAGCGCCCGCGCGTAAGAGAAGCTCCATTGAATCGAAATCTCCGTAATATGATGCAGCTTGGAGAGGTGTAATAGTAGTCTCGAACTCTGGTATGAAGACAAGTGAGGTCGGAATTCGACCAGCTGATAATGTCCAACGTAGTACAGCCAAAGGTTCGTTTTTGTCTTTCTCAGTAACCAGCCGCCAAAGAGCTGCGTGGAAGAGACTTCGGAGTATTCCATTGATGGTGACGTCATCAAGCGTAGCTGGGAGAGGGAGGCTCATTATCCCGCAGTCGTGAAGAACTTGGACATTCACCTCCCAATCGTGGTCATCAAACGGGTCGAAGAGATTGTTGGAAAGGTTGTACAACACGATAGACAAGGATGCCTGGAGCACTTCCTTATCTGATCCTTTCAGAAGACTCTGAGCTCGGTTCCAGTTCTCGCCAGGGTAGTACTCGGGCATTGACGTTCCGATTATTGTTTCCAGTGTTGATGCCTGAAGCTTTGGACTCGCTGGGTCGAGTCGGGAGATGCTTCGATGGTCATTCGTCACGATTGATTCGGCGGTCCATGCTCTCTGCCCTCTGGTAGTACTAGGGTCGAGGTCCATAGCTTGGAGTGCATGCGAAGCCACTAGATCACCAAAAGTCAGTTTCCATTAGGAGTAGTGTTGTCTTGAAAACTCACATGGAATGAATGTCTTATCGTAGAATCTTAGCCATGGTAAGTCACTTGGCCACGCAGGTTCGTGTGGGAGGACTGGGGGCGTGCAAACAACCACTTGAGCATTGGTTATCAAGGCCAAGTCGGGAGACGCTACAACACATGACACTGTTAGTAACTCATCTCTTTCAAAATTGGGTCGATAGGGTGAGTGATGCAAACACTAATTACCTGGGCCAGTACACGTCTGATTGCGGGCTGTCTGATCTCTGACTTTTGACAGCTCTAAAGTCTTTCCACGATGAATGACCCGACTTCGTCTGTTCTCATGTTGACGTTTAGCGATCTGGAGGCCTACATGACGCCAGATTTCTGGCCGAATGGCCTTCCCTATTTGCCATCTGTTGATTCTGTGCTCGAGTTGGGGCTTTCTGCAGGAAAAAGGATAAGTTCCGATGTTCAGGGAAGTTCTGGAGGTGTAAGACGAACTTTATGCGAAAGTTGTGACGAGCGAGCTCGGTCACCACTTCTCCAACTTGCATGCCTTTTGCGACCAAGAAGTGTCTGATGTATGGCTCATAGTGAGCCCATGTTTCTTCGGGGATGGCTGGTGTTTTGAATGATGGCATAGTGTATGATGTTCCTAAGAGGAAGAAATACTTGTATCAATGGAAGGGAAGCACAAAAACGATGAGTGAAGAGTTCAGAACTGGAAGTGGAAGGGCGAACGTGTTTTATAAGACAAAGAGGTAGTCACAGCCTGATCTGGGGACAGCAGAAGTCCGCGTCTTACTGCATAATATTTCCGCGGCTCAGCTGTCTGTTGTCTGGTGGTTCTCATTGCTACTGGCCACGCTCAAAAGCCATCTCTACATCACACTGGACTTCTGATAGGCCTTGGTAAAAACCAGATCCACTTTAAAACGCTTGTGACAGTTGTTGAAACCGGATCCACTCTTTATTTGTGATAGGCCATGCTGAAAACCAGATCCACTCAAGAGTATACGTACCCATTGTCAGCTCCTGTACGAGTGAGCAACGCCACATCAACAAGGCTCGTGAGCTCTGATAGATTGAGGAGAAAACCAGATCCGCTTTAGAGATTCGTCCTTGATAGGATATAGTAAGAACCAGAACCATAACCCTACTTATCTTATACAGCAGACGTCAGATACTGCGCCTCAAATAATGTCCTACCTTGTTTGAGGTCGAGGCTTCGAGGCTTTGGAGGCCTTGAAGGCTATAAAACTTTCCCATGGGCCCAATCTGTCCCAAAATGATCAGCTTGCCGAACAAGAGCCTCCCGTCTCTCTCGAAAAATCCAACTATCTCATCCATCACCTCTCACCTCTCAAGAACTTCGCCGTAGGCATGGTAATGTCATCTGAAGCTATCGTGGGAGTAGTGGCTGTAGTAGCTACCCTTCCACCTACGGTACTCATCTTGTACCAATGCTTTCGCCGGCAAAGGCGGAGACAATGTACGTATTACTGACTCATGAGAATTCGACTTATGAGCCTAAGCTAATTATTAGTCTAGCGCATGCCCTCTACCGCTCCCCAACAGGACCTCATTCCTACTTTGCTACCTCGACAACGATGCGTTCCCGGACCAAGACCATCAACATCTTCGTCGAAGAAGATCAGGTTCATCGACAAATCCATACGTCGCGGGAAATTCAGCCCCTCGACCAGGTTTAGCCGGTGTAAACAATTGAACGTTTGGACTGAAGCAGTTCCAGCAAGTCTTTAGTTGTTGTTGTTGTTGCTCTATCGTGTTCGTTCACTCAGAAACCGCCAGGTCTAAGAAGATATAAGCCGGGAAAGGAGATTGAACTAGCCTACACGGGCACACAGGCGAGACATTGAGGTATAGACAGAAATACTCACGTTGGTGCATAGATGCAACTTGACTGTTGGACTAAGTTTCACTCTATAAATCCGGAGATGCAAGATGCCTGATGTGACAGAAACAAATACACCTTTCGGATTTTAGCTAGAACCCACTGGTGATTATTTCATGACGAAATATACTTGCGGGTATATTAGGACCATATGCTTTTCCATAAATCTCAACCACACCAGTGGAAAACATTTCCCGGTGTGTCGATACAATGAATTTCTACTCTTGCTGAAGCCTGATATGAACTCGAAATCCTTTTGATTCCCAATGGCATAACGTGAAGCCTGTTTACTATCTACTGAGATATCACGAGAGAGCCGGCCACAACTAAGTGGTTCCCTAACTATAACAGACACATATCTCAGAATGAAGCCAGTGTTGCAATAATGCTAGTGGCATCGTGGCTCTCGACTTAGCCCTTGAACTGGGCTTTTTTCGCCGTTACGTTTGAGAATTCGCACGACAGCATACATCAAACAATCTTGTTACTTTTCACATTTGATTGCTTAGTTTTGATACATGAGAACGGTGATACACGTCACAACAAATAGATACAAGCTGTAGCGGGCCGTATTAAGAGATTCAAGGAAAGCCAACATTGAGGTGGCATCACTCACGACGCAGATGCGCTGATGCGGTAGGGATGGTCACTTGGCTCAAGGCTCAACTGAAGGTATCTACAAAGGCATGAAGAGGTCAAATTCAGGCTGGCTTGGTGTTGTGGACCTTAGGGGTCCGCACATCAAGCCGGGTGTGCTAATCTAGTCTCCACGTGATCCCCCCGCCCCCCAAAGGGTACCCTTCACTTATCATGCGCAGAGTATGTATAGAGATTAGAAGAAGAATATCAGAAAATACTATTCAAAAGGGAGAACTTATTGATCTCATACCTAACTGCACTTAATGCGTGCTAGTGCTTTTTATGTTCACGAGTGAATCCGATATCAAAGTACCCTACTCGAATCAAATCTAGGACCACAACTCTTGCATGCTAGGATCTATTTCTATTTTTTAGAACTACCCTTCTAATCCTATAGCCTGGCTACTATCACGCCGCAGCAATAATCTTTTGCGCCGCCGTCTCCGCGATACCATACACCGCCGTCTGAATATGGCCCGATAACTGGACGGGGATGATACTAGCATCAACCACACGCAGGTTCTTAGTACCATACACCTTCAGGTTCGAGTCAACAACACCACCATTCTTCTTAGGGAGCATCGCGCAGGTACCGATGGGGTGATAAAAGCTGTTGACTGTCTTGACGGCGAAGTCACGGAACTGTTTGTCTGTCGTCACCTCCGGACCGGGCTCTGTCTCTGCTTCCCAGACGGATCGTAGAGGCTCAGTCTCGGCGACTTTACGGGCAAACTTGGCACCTTCGATAAGTGCGCGCACATCGTACTCGTTGTTGAGATAGTTTAGGTCAATAATCGGCTTGCCTCTTGGAGCTTTCGGGTCGATATGAACACTTCCACGGCTCATGGGATGCATGATACTGGAGAAGATGGTGATGAACTTGCCACCGGGATAGCCTGCAGCGCCGACGTAGTTGGCTTCTAGGAGGAGCTCCAGCTGGGGAATAGAAGGATCTCTCAGATACTCGAGCTTCTTCTTATCTACGACGGTGCCATTTCTGGCAAAGCCGTCATTGGCAAGGCTGGTGAGTTGCTTCCCTGTCTGTTTGCTAACCTGGGCCCAGTTGAGAAAGGCGTAGGCGCTGCTGGTGTAGTCATACCACGATACCTTGTTCTGAAGCCATAGGTTGAACTGCTCCTTCGCCAAAGCGCCTTGACTATCGAAGAGCATGGGGTCGAAGGATTCATAGCCCTTCTTCAGTCTGTAGGTATTGGAGGTACGAAGGTGGTCCTGGTAATTTTCGCCTACACCGGGGAGTTCAAGCAGTTTCTTGACACCCGCCTTAGCGAGAACAGCAGATTGGCCAATGCCGGACAGCTCGAGTAGCCCCGGGCTCTGGATGGAACCGGCGGAGAGGATAACCTCCTTGCGGGCCCTAATTGTAGAATCGTCTTGGAGAGCAACACCAGTAGCAACTAAGCCCTTGCTCTTAGAAAACAAAACTTTGGCGACATGGGTATTTGTCTTAACTGAGAGGTTAGGCCCAGCCTTTGGCAGGTAGCTGTTGGCACTGTATGACCGGGTGTAGTTGGTCACGTCAATGTTCGTGGGCTGGAACATGACTCCGACAGGGTCTCCTCCCAGAGAGCCTCCGTCATTGATGGGCACGCCCAGCTTATTGACCACAGACTGCCATGGTTTCAAAACATCAGGGACAATGCGATTGTATGTGGACTTGATAGGACCAGTACGACCGTGGACGTCGCCGTCCTTGCCCGTGAAGTTCTCTGACTTGGTCATGCCATGGATCATGGTGTCCCAGTTCCACCCGGGGCTGCCGAGCTCGCCCCAAGCGTCGTATTCAGCAGACGAGGCGCGATCATAGCATAGGAAATTCATGGCGGATGAGCCGCCGAGAACCTTGCCACGGTTGACGCTGATAGACCGTCCATCGAGGCCAGGCTGGGCGATGGAAGAGAAGTTCCAATCGTTCGTGGTTCCCATGATCGCACCGCGCATGCCCGGTACGTTGATGCGCACATCATCGAGAGCTGCTGGGCCTGCTTCTAGAAGAAGGATCTTGTGCTTGGGAAGGCCGAGGCTCAGTCGAGTGGCGAGGGCTCCTCCGGCGGTGCCACCTCCGACGATGATCTGTTTACGGACAAGACTTAGCAACGCTCAGATAAATGTATCGGAGATGTCTCATGATTATACCTCTCTTCCTACCAAAGGGGGAAAAGACTTACATAGTCATAGGTCTCGATGGCCGATGTAGTGGCCACCAAGCCTGTTATGATCCAGGAGTAGAGCTGCATGATATGGAGGCAGAAGAGTTCACCAGCAGAGTGTACCTAAAGATTGAATGATAGTAAACCCAGATCCAGATTCGCTGCCATGACATTCCTATAGACGGGAGGCTCGGAAGCCATTATGTACCTGCAGACCCTTGCTGCATAATGGTAGGCCATGCGGAACCCCATGTTACTCAATTCCAACGGATGTTCTGTCCGGATCACCGCCCTGTCAAATGATTTGTCGTCGCAAACATGCACCAGGACCTCTCATGCAGCCCATGAAGCAAGGTTTGGTAGATTGCAGCTCGTGTTAAGAAGAGCCGAAGTAAATTATAGCTCACAGCCTGTATCGCTTCCTCGCCCATGCTCAATATCCTTGCACTTGAACAGCTTCAGTGGAGTTATCGGGGAGTGAACGATGGGTGGGATTGTTGGTTGGCAGCGTCGCATGGAACTTGGCCAATGCTCACCAGATTTGCGAGAATTGCATGGATATCATGAGGTAACGCATTGTCCACCCGCGAAGCCACTTATTTTGGATTGCTATACTAACCTGAGATCCATGCTATATTTCTGGCCGAAGAGGGAGCTCATTCCCGATGATAATGTGGTTGAGGGGGGAATACTCCTACTACTATAGATTGTTGGTTGGTTCGAAAAGCTGTTGGTTCGCTCTGCAAACTGTTGGTTGGTTCTACTAATTTAAATACCTAGCACTTATCTTACCGAAGCGGAAGGAGGTTTTGGAATATGATGACCAACCCTTACTGCCAAGGATAAACTCATGTTTCAGCATATGCAGAGAACTTGGCTGTAAAAGTGATTAACCGTAGTTGCAGCATGAGATGGAAAATCTGAATAGAAAGGCAAAAAGCTGGGCGTCTTTACCGGCCGAAAACTCGGATCAGTCTGTGCGGTGTGGTTTGGGTCTAGGTATAATTGTCTGTGTCTGGCACTTCCGCTGTAGACTATTTTAGGCTAGTACAGAATGTCACTGTTTGATCGCTGCGGACTGATATCAGGCCCTGGAGAGGAAACAAGAACGCTACAGCTAGAATAAAGTTTTACTACGGTCACCATACCCGACCCGTCCGCGTATAGTCGCACTTTGACTCGCTTGCGTAGGAACCAGCTGGTCTGTTTGTGGCCACGACCCAAAGGGATCACCCAGGGCCGCGGAGTGCTACCCTGGTTCCGATGCAGGGGCTCCCGATAGAGATTCCCGCCGACAGGGGACGGGATCTATTTCCCCCGCCTTTCCCCTGCAGCACTAAGTATCTGTCAGGCACACACCATGGTTGTTGGGGTGGAATGGCACGATGAAGGCGCAAGGGACTGGATGATATGATTATGGGGACTTGAATAATACTTCAAAAGTCCTTATTCACAATAGACGCCACAACTTGAGAAATACCAGGTATCTGCATGTTAATTTAGTTTGACACTGCTAGATGGCCTACTCATTAAGACCTTGACCAGCGTCATTAAATATTAAAACCCTTACTTTGCGAGGGCCCAAGGAAGACGTCACGGAGTGCCTGGAGGAGCTGACCAGGATCAAAATATGTGCCGCAAGCTTGCTTAGGCATCGGCTCTTGAACTCTTCTTCTGTGCCTCTGGTTCGCGTACAGCATCCGGTGAGAGTACCTAACGGATGAGACTGCCTAAATTCCATGACGAAAGAATAATGCCGACTGTACCTCCGTACCTGCATCAGCGGGTGCATTCATACCACAATAAACTCCGCATACTACGTATAGATACAAGACTCAACGTCGAGGTGGTTAGGTTATTCCCGCCCCTGTCAAAAGCGCCACACTGCGCGAAGGTATCTGGACCTGTGTTCCTCAAGGTTGTGGCCTTGGCTGCAGGTGTTGGTTCTTAAGTTCCATCCCACCCTCCTGATACAGTGCTTCCTCTTAGGGGGCTTCCCATTGTGCCGCTGTCTTGCGTCCCTGATATTTCAGTCTTTTACAATATACCCGAACTGATTGTAAACAATGTGATAAGATGATGGATCCACCCCAGACCAGTCGTCACCTTTTGTGAATTGATGCTGCCCCCGACCCTTCAACTCCACGAGATTCCCTCACGGCTCTTGTCAGTATTCGCAAAGCCTAACTGGAAGACCGCCATCCTCGCCCGCTGGTCAGCTAGGGACTGAGGTTGCCAAACATGGTTGAGTCACAGGGCCCTCTTGTCGTTGGCATTGCGGTCGGCTTCGTTATTGCCTCGGGCATCATCGTACTGCTACGACTCTACGCAAGGCTTGTCCTTCTAGGGTTGGCGGGCCCAGATGACTGGACTATTCTAGCAGCAACGGTAAGACGAGTCCTTTCGATCAAAGTGTTCTTCTCAATATAGCACAATCGAATGAAACTATAGACGCTGACGAGACTCAAAGGGCATTGCCATCGTCGACACGGTGTCGACTGTCATGGGTAGGTCCTTCCAGTATCCAGACCTACTTTATTTCTCGAGCTAATAATGCTCCTCGTTATCAGAGGCGAAATACGGCATGGGCAGACACAAGGAGGACGTTTCACCAGAGGACAGCATAGAGCAGTTGAAGGTATGCCGTGCGCATCTTCTGACCGTGGAAACCCTTCAACACTTGAGCAGGACTAACGTGTGTTCAGTACTTGTACGTCGCCATTCTCCACTACAATGTGGGCATGAACATCGTCAAAATTTCGTTCCTTTTCCAATACCGCCGCATCTTCCAATCGTCGAGGGTTCAGAAAGTCTGCTTCTGGGCGACAATCGGTGTCATCCTCTGGGCTTGTGTTCAAGTCACTCTCCTCGGCATCTCGTGTCTACCAATATCTTTCCTAGTACCCAGCACGGCCGGTTGGTGCCTGGACACGCTGCCGGTCTGGTACATCTCGTCAGCCATGAGCATCGCGACAGACGTTCTCATCTTTTGTATTCCGCTGCCGTCGGTCTGGAAGCTCCAACTCCCCATGAAGCAGAAGATCATGGTTATACTTATCTTCTGCTTGGGTTTCTTGTCAGTATATACACTCGCGCCTCGACGCTCACCTTCCATCTTCGTAACTGACGATGTGACCACTTCTACCACAGTGTTTGCATCATCTCCGTCTATCGCATGTGCACCCTCCGTGAGGCTGTTTACAGCGACGACCCCCCATGGAACGGCGCCGGTGCTGCCATGTGGTCCGTCATAGAACTGAATTGCGCCATCATCTGCGCCTCGCTGCCCACTCTACGACCAGTTATAGCGAAGGTCGTCCCTGGCATGTCAACTAACCGCAGTAACTATGCCAGCTACGAGCGCTATGGGTCCCAGTATGCTCCCGGCTCCAACTCGCGAATGGGTGCCCACGTCTCAGTCAAGGCCTCCAGACGGAGCCCGCGAAGTATCAGCACTGAAGAGCTAGCTTTGAACGACATGAACTCGAGCATGCAAGGTGGTATGCCTAGTGTGCATGTGGAGAGTAGGCGCGGGCATTCGGAGTACGACCACCCGAAGCAAATTATGGTAACCACAGAGACGTTGGTGAGTAACCAGAGAAAGGACTAGAGAATCGACGTACTTTTGGTGCCACGCAAACATCACTATGACTATGGCGGCTGCGTACTTTGTTTCCCGCCCTAGGATTTTTTGTCTATAGAATGTTGGTAAGGCACCTATATAAACTAATCTATATTATACTATGATAAAACATACTTCTTTGTCGTTATCAAATGCGCATAATATATCCAAAGGTAAGGGGATGATTTCAACGGCCAAGATTTATGCCTTGAACATACACATCTTTCGAAGGCAAGGATATTATGCGTGTGCCAGTAAACACAAGAATTGAGAAATGATGGCATCACCATTTGATTCATTTTTGTCTACATAAAGGTTGTTACGAGATGCTTTCATTTCGGCTTACACCTGAAATAGGTGAAATTTTTTTCGGAGGAAACTTTATGTCTTATATTCCGTCTACCTGCAAACAATGGGTAGAGGCGGTGTTTCTTTATGTGTTAACGTCTGGCATGACAAAGCATTGTCATACAGCGGGGTCACGGGATTTTGTAATAAACCCCGTCTCCGGGGCTTAGGTTATATCAATCGCGAATTTCTTCAGCTTCCCATTTGCCAAGGCTTTTTAGACAAGCAGTCCTCCAAGTTTTCTATCTCACGACGCGAAACAATCCGGATTCTTTTGTATTCTTTGTGTCGTTCAAGAGACTCCGTACATCATGTCGGTCTGGAAGGCTCAAACATATCGACAACAACTCCCGGATGATACCCGGGGATTTCGGGAGCTACTAGAGAGTTATGCCAAAATCCCCCCAAATGCTGTCGAGGGCCATTTGCATACTATCGTAAGTTTTCCAAAACTTCGAAACTCGTTGCTGCCGTCATATCAAACTCACTACCTGTTTCACCATAGCGCGACAGAGCCTGGGCCGTGGCATCATTCCCGTGCGTCGGCATGTGGTCTTTTACAAATTTGGAATACATGCAAGATCCTCAGTTCGAAACAATAACTTCGCGACTGAAGGATGAAGGGTCAGACGACGTTTTCCTAGACGTTGCCTGTGGCTTGGGACAGGTTCTTCGCAAGCTGGCTGCCGATGGCGTGGACCCAAAGAAACTTTATGGCACCGATATCCTTTCGGAATACCTCGACCTTGGGTTCGACTTGTTCAAAGATAGGGATTACTTTGACCAAAGCCACTTTATTGCGGCAGACCTTATCCAGCATGATAAGGCTCTAGCACGGTTGGATGGAAAGGTCACTCTGATTCATGCGTCCAACCTTTTCCACTTATTCGACTGGGAGCAACAAGTTCAAATTAGTCAAAACATTGTCAAACTATTCAAATGTCAACATGAAGGGGTTCTCCTGTTCGGATGGCAGATCGGAAGATTGGATCCAGGCACGTTCACCGCTTACAAAACTGGGAACACACGGTATTTGCACAATCTGAGCTCTCTCCAAACACTTTGGGATGAGGTAGGAGCAAAGACGGAAACAAAGTGGAAGGTAAACGCTGAATGGTTAGGAAAGCTACCATTCCAGATTCCTGGATTTCCTGAGGATACTAGATACCTCAAGTTTTCAGTTTCTAGACATTAGGTTGCATAGCTTACAGTAGGCCAAATCATCGCCATTATGTTCAATGGCTTACATACGGCCATCTAGTCATTCAATATACTTTAGCCAAGATGTCATTGTATCTGTAGATCTAGTCCGATTCAACAGCATTCAACAGCACTGCATGGCCCGATCGGGTAAACTTTGTACATACAACGGAGCCATTCACAATGTCGAGATTTTAGAAGACCCTACACACGGTCAGCTTTGAGTAGCAGTACTTGAGTAGTTCCTCCTGCAATACTTATAAACGTGGCCTTCTACGGGGTTGGCACCGCCCTTCGTAGTAAAGATGTGGCGCGTTCTGCGTTTCTATTTTCCGGACCCAGATGTGAACGGGTAAAGATGTAGAGACTCGAATTGGTACAGGCGTGGAAATGCGCCGCATTTCCGGCCTGAAATCTTAAGGGTACATTAATGTTTGACGTGGTTTTGTGGCTGGCTGATGCGGAGTCTTTGCTCAGAAGCAAGGGAGGTGTAGGAACTCGACTTGAGCGTATTGACCTTCGCCCAGGAATTTTGTCTTAGGACAGGGCTGACCTCTTGAGACAAGACACATCGAGACTCCACCATGTTACCAAACATGCAATAGTGGCTTTTGCCATGCGAGTTCCCCTGCATGTGGTTGAACCAGTGACCAGCTTCAGTCAAACCGCCACCAACATGCACATTCTTATAATTGCCATTAAATACACCTTGTTGCTACCCAGCTCGAAGGGCGAGAATTCTCTCACGGACTCTACCATCCAACTCACCATCATGAAGTGCCAAATTGCTGCTCTAGCGGCGCTTGGTAGCTGCATCAAGACCGTCAACGCAATTGACAATGCAGATTTGGTGGAAGGAACTTATTGCCTCACTTATCTTTCAACCTTCCTCGAGCCTGTGTCATATGGAACTGCCCAGCCACGTCCGTCTTAGCATTCAGGTTCGCCATCGATTGCATTATCTTCAAGCGCAGAGGGTCAGAACTTAGGGCCCTCGGCAACTGTCACTGTCCCAAACTCAGTATTGACAGATATAGCCGATGTTATTCAACCAACCTCGTCCTCGGCAAACCTTGACCCAGCCGGCCAACGCGTCATCTTTCTCGTCACACCATCGGGAGACATCAACAAGCGTGAGCTTAACGGATTCGTGGGCAATGGGAATCCAGATGTTTGCACCTTCGCTACCGTCTTTACCCTCGGGCAAAGCCAGCTTTTCGATGGCAATGTGCGTCTCGGTTATGCTGGTGGTGGCTACCAGTCACTTCAATTACAGTCACTCCCGGACGATGCGATTACAAGGTCTTTTACCAATGCCGGAGGTAATCTCCAATTCAAGAACTCTGCTCTACCCAACGGTCAGGCAGGATTCTGTCAGGATACCTCTGATGGTCAGGTGTACATGACATTTACTTCTGAGCCACCGAGCTGCATACCTGTTGTTCTTGCTATCTATGGTGGTAAGTTCTTTACCTGGCCTGAAACATTGTTCAATGCTGACTCTATGGATAGTTGAGCAATGTGTTGATGGTAGACTCATTGGCTTCAATGATCCTACTACCACTGGTGCTCAAATCGATACCACGGAAGTAGGGCCAACAGACAACCCTGTCACCAGTGTGCCCGACCAGCCAGTTGATACAGAGCCCTTTCCAGAGCAGCCCACAACCGACATGGCTTCTAGACCTTTTACTTCTCTTCCACCAATTTGGGCTAATACCTCACGTTCCGAGATACCCTCTGTTGAACCTACTGCTCCGGTCCAACCTACATCTTTCGAATCTTCTGAGGGCGAGCTTTCTATTCTCCCAACAGATGTTGAAAGCTCTTCTGACTCCCCAATCTTCATCGAGCCTACCACCTCATTGGAGCCATTGCCAACCGCCGACTTTACACCCGCCGAGTCTTCTGCTACTGACACTCCCCTTCCACCAGATGTTGAGACCTCTTCAAAGTCCCAGATTATATTTACTGAATTTACTACTACGCAAGAATCACTTTCATCCATCGAGTCTTCCGAAACTGACACTCTGTTCCCATCACCTTCTGAGAGCTCCTCGACGGGAGATATACCATCCACCTCTGCTACCGACTCGCTTGAGATATCGACGGACATTACTTCTCAAACGACCGATGTTCCAAGCACTACCCCTTCAGATTTGCCAACCACTACTACTTCTGAGGACGATATCATAATCACCAACAGAGTAGCTAACGGCAGATTTGTTGGTGGTCTCGAAGGCTTTGATTCCGAAGGCGAGGTCAGACACCAACTAGGAGGGTACTTCGAGGACGACGCCAGCCCTGATGATGCTTGCGCTGCCTTGGAAGCAGTGGGAGACTCCCAGAAACGGTCCATGGGTTCATTCGCGGGCATGTGGCAGCTTCTCGGGTTTCTGCAACCGAGTAACACTGTCCTCTATACTGTTCAGTTTTACTATGCCGTCATGACTGGTGGAGGATTCCAGCAGTGTACTGTGAGTGCCTATCTCGGCAACAGACAGTTCTACTCCATGAGTCTGTTCAGTGTTGGCGAAAGTGTCTCATGGAACAGGGTCCTTATATCAGTCATTGCTGATTCTCGAAGTGCGAAGTTTGGCATTTCAATGACTTGTATGGGTGATGGACAGGCTGTGATATATGTTGACGCGGTGTTTGTGTCGAACGAAGTGACACCGAAGAACATCGACAACTTCAAACTGGACTTTGGGGTAACTCCACCTGGCCCTCAGACCCCTGGCAAGTCAGGCTCGACATCCCTTTTACCAGATGGGACTACCTCTACAGACCTACGTTCTTCAAACACTGGGCTTCCTGAGGTAGATACGAGCAGTGAGACCTGGGGTTATTCAACACCTATACTTATTGGAACTCAATCTTGGTCCCCGCTGTCAGAGACTACCGATGAGACTTCAACTTCCATACCAACACCCACTACAGAGGAAGGTTCCTCTACTACTTTTTCCACCACCACTGAATCCGAGACCCCAACTGAGCTTTGCGAGTACACTCACGGTGAAGAGTGCGAGTTTGACCGCTTCAACTACCCCCAGGACGCTCTATGTGCCTACGACGCCTTTTTCAATGGCCCAACATGGACAGAGTCTCGTACCGACTATCCCCATCAAGAAAGTCCATACCAATGTATCGCTATCTGCCACGGCATGGAGAACTGCGCATCCGTGGGCTACTGGCAACTCGAGAACCGGTGTATCTTCACCAGCGTCATAATCAAGCAATCCGATTTCACCATCTGTAACAATGGAGATTGGCGACATGCATACTGGGTTGATAAGCGCTGTCGGAAGTGTCCGAACTGCATCCCAGCTTCTGTGCCTAATACACCGCCTGAGAGATGCTCGTACAAGGAGGGAGATGCCTGTACCCGCGTCGACAATCCAGCGAGTTCTATCTGCAATTTTAGTGCCTATATGGGTGGTGGATACTGGACAGGAGATCAGTGGCAAGGACAATATCCTCGCCAAGACTTGGGATGACCCGTCGTGCTTTACTTGCCCTGGATGCTTCGAATAGCAAACTCGCGCATTTACCACAATTTCTTTTGTAATTCTGATGTTTAGACTGTACCAAACTGTTTCTTTTGTATTTCTCAACACTTTCATCGATGTCCTACTAGGCCGTTTCTTTGTTCTTTAGATCTTCTTAATAGTCACATATTCAAAATGAGAGATTGTTCTTACTTTTCTAATCTAATTCTAGTTTTCTATCAATAACGGAGCGGACCTCACAGGCTTATTGTGTATGAGATGACCGCAGTTGCGGCTTTAATAGGATTATATCGATGGTCAAAGTTCGTTTTAACGGATTAACCACGTCCACATCCCTGTCAAGGTGGTGTTAATAAGATGGTCAAACCATGTACGCTACAGCCATCGTTTCCTTGTATTTAGAAGTAGCCGGCGAAGACACTATGGTCGGAGTATGATATTGAGATCGAGCGGTGTTTGAGTCATTTTGCGGGCTGACAAGGCTATCGCTGGACTAACAAAGGTCCTCAACTTTGCGATATTGACATGGGTGGTGTAAGATTAGTATGCTTTACTGACTGGGCCAATTACAATTCAACAGTATATGCCTGGAGTCGTGGATGATCATGGTTGAGATATGTTCAGTTACAACTGTATATTTAAGACATTAAATATTACTTAACTATTCAAGTACTAAGTACCAATCAACAACAGCAAATGTACACATTCGTTGTAATCCAAACTCTACAACAATATTGATTGCGCATGAATAAAAAGAAGTATTGAGACTCGACCATCAATTAATCTTGTTGCACTCCGCACGCGACAGGGAACGCCTGGCCAGCAAAGTCGTGGCTCTTTGTGCCACTGGGTGTCTTGATGGTGAACTCAAACATTGATACGGCATTCTTGTTACCCATGACGTTTCGCACGGGGTAATGTCGACCCTCCTTAAGATCAACAGTGCCACACTGGGTAGGGTTGTTGAAGTGATAACCGGTAGCAGTCAGGACAAGAGCAGGAGCATTAGGATCGGTTTCACCAGTTCCGCACTCGAAAGCATTACCCTGACCAAAGTACAATGTGTTGGCATTGTCAGCAGTGACACAGAGCTCGTAGGTTCCGGTCTCAGGAGCGCGGTAGTAACCAGTGTAAACAAGCGTGAAGTTGTTGGCGTCAACCTTGATGCCGCCGGCGAGGGTACGGTGGTAGCCGACGTACCAGGCCTTGCCGGCGTATCCGGAGTCAGGGAAAATGGTAGGGAAGCCGGCAAGATCTGACATATAATCTTGAGCGAAGTATGTCTCGCTCGTCACGGAAGAGTCGAGAGGAATGAGGTCCTGGGTGATGTAGTAGGAGGCAGGAACGGACATCTCATCGTTGCCGTAGCCTCTTTCGAAGGCGTTCTTGTAGTAGTCGACGTTGAAGCCAGCGGCCTGGCATCCTGGCTGGATAGCGCAGGGAGTAGGGACCGTCACATCATTGGTGGTGGTGCTGGCGGCGGCAGAGGTCGTAGTAGTCTCAGCCGTGGTGGCAGTCTCTGTCAAGGTGGTTTCGTCTGTGGAAATCTCAACCGTCGTAGACTCAGCCGTGCTACTGTCGACATTCGTCGTGGTGGGCTGTGGGATCGACTCGGTACTTTTGCTGTTCGTTAGTATTCAGTTTTTGATGTGGGGTATTATTGAGAGGAATGTCGTACCTGGATGCACTGATGATAGAAGCAGTGCTTGAGAGAATACCAGATGTAGGGGCGCTTGGCTTGCAAGGACTTGCCTGGGCGAAGCCAAGCATGCCACTCAAGGCGATGAGGGTTTGAGATGGTCGCATTTTGGATAGAGAGCAATGGATAAAAAGGAATGTTATAATCGTGTTACGATGGTTTACACGTTGAAGTGACTAAAGGATAGACGATAAGGGTAAGAGAGTGTGGAGACGAAAAAAAGAGTGAATGAATGTAAGATGTGTAAAAGAGCTTGAGAGTAAGAAATCGTGGGAATTAAAGAGCGTTTATATCACCTTTCCGTTCATTTTCTCTTCATCAGTTTTCTCGGCGACTCGGATATACAGTTTTCATCAGTACGCTCCACTGTGGTTTCGTTTCATTTCAAAAACCCCTGCCGCGGAGGCCAAAGTCAGGTCAGATCCACCAGTTCAAGATGTTCTAGCGCGACGCCAATCAGCTGCCACCGTGCTGTCACCGTTTTCATTAACTCGATATGGCCTAAAGCAAGCCGCCGCCAGCAACTTGTCTCCTCGCTTAGGAAAGGTCATTGAATTGCCTCGTATATCCTTGATTGAGCGGAACATTTCAACCATTCCCACGTCAAATCTTGAAACAATCGGCTCACAAAATCGATAGTTTCGGGAGCTAACTTGTTTCACTGCCTGAATCCGATGAAAATGGAGTTCGTCTGTGGTGATAACAATTTATATTTGCAGCGCTCGTAACAGCCCCACTAGACACCATTAGCTCGCCTCGGCTCGATGGGATCACGTAGTGGGAAGCAGTGGGCTGCTTACTTATCCAAATTGTCTCGTCCAAGGCTGAAAATCGATATAATGTGGTGACGTATGCTGAGTCTTTGCAAGAAGTTAGAAAGAGGACCGTCACAAGAGAGAAAGGAATTGTGTTATTTAGGCAGCTGGGGTCCTTTGCAGCCTCGCATAGGTATTTGATCGGCATTTGACTGTGTCTTGATGATCTATACTGAAGGATGCTCAATACGTCATACTTTCCGACCAGTGCCCTTGGTTGAGTGATGGTTCCAGACTGAACACAGGTGTTGAATTCATTAACGCAAAGAGATTTGGAGAAATCCGGGTGCTGGAAAGCCACAGTAAGTTCTAGAAGAGCCAATACTGCCTCTGGGCTGCCAAGTTTCTGGAATGCTGGTTGACGCTGTAGGCTTGATGGAGACTACAGGCGCAAAAGACTCTTGGGTGCCTGTGCAATGAATGCCAGCATCCACCTTACAATTGGCTCCATCAACAGCCAGAATGCCCATCTCAGTGAGCCTTTCAATCTTGGTGGTGATGTAGCCGGCATTGGACTCGGTAAACGTGAAGATATCCAGGTCCGGATGTCAAGAGTCGGCAGTTGGGAGAATCTTCTGGTAAGATGGCTTCAAGTAGTTCCGGTAATCCGCTTACCTTTCATCCTTTTTGTAACCAAAAAACCAGTGAATCTGCTTTATCATTTTCCATCCTGCTGGTATCGCACGGGATACTTCCAAGCCCGGTGAAGAGCTGGTTTTCTGTCGTCTTGCGGTACTTTAGTTATGCTTGAGATTCCTTGAAAGTCCTTATTAACATACATGATTACCTTTAGACGATTCAAACCATCGGGGTCGAGCCTTTGAGTCCTTCTAATCAGCTGACACACCGGAATGGTCAGACGTGTTGCACTTTTGAGCGTCATACTTATCAGTTGCACTACCCCAGTGGGCTTTGATCTTGGCACCTTCGGCGTAGTCCAACGGTCAGTCTTTGGAGGGAGCAAATATGGATTGGCTCCCATGAGACAAAGATCGCCACGAATCCGAATCATCATCTCTTTCTTGAACCGCTTGGCTGAATCAAGAAATACGCGGGCTTCTCACTTAACATGCTTAATGCAAAAAGAAAGTGTTATCTGTATAGATTGAAGCCAGTCATCTAGACCTTGTTTAGAGCCCCAAGCAGATAACGCAGTAGGGTTTGCTACTAACCCTCACCAGTCAAGGCAACAAGTCTCAGACCCCTCGTCCCCCGCACTACACCCACCACAGCCCGCGTATGTCCTTCTCAGCTTCAGGCGCTCTCCCGAGGCTAGTACTGGTACCAATATGTGTTCTGAATTGATCTCAGTCTTTGGACAGACTTAGTCAAGGCGAAATTCTGTGGGTCCCTTTGCCAAAAGTCTTCTCAATGTCGGTCTTGTGAGAGTCAATATCGAGTCTCCGAACTTTGGAGGCCCATTTCAGCGGCCATGATCTATGGACTGGGTGGGTTATTAAAGACTAACATCAGTTGGTAGCCAACACTGCTTCTAAGAATCTCTCGAGAACAATTCACATCACTATCTGCAACTAGCTAGGACTGAGTGACAGCTGGATAATAGGTTTTGCTCTATGAGATATGGCCTAAGTGTATTACACGACGACTGATCTTATCCAACCCTAACATTATCCAATATCCTCCTCCCAGCTTTGCCTAGTTATACAGCACTTAGCAGTTCTTCTGGCAGACTTGCGAGGCTGTGTTAAAGCAGCTGGACTGGCCGGCACCGATAGGGCATGCGCGGCGTCGACCAGCAGCGCAAGCAGCATAGTTGGCATAGCCGAGGCAGCCGCCGCGGGCCTCAATCTGAGAGTCGCTCTTCTCAGCGATGGGGTTGGCCGAGGCAAAAGTGGTCAAGGCCATGGCGGCGACAAAGAGCTTCTGTATGGTATGTCAGAGCTAGAAGTCTCGATATGAGGCGTGATACTTACGGTGGGAGAGTACATGTTGAAGGTGCAAGTTTGTTTTTTGAGATGTGTTGTTTATAACAGATTGATAAGAAACACGCGAGTACTGCTTATTTATACTTACGACACGCCGGCTTCGGCCATTGAATCCTTCCACTCTAGACGTAATGTCATTTTACAACCTTGGCAGACCTGCAAGGGAAAAGTACACCTGTGCGATCTTCGGGTCATCGGCAACCTTGGGATCTGGCCAGTTCTGCATGAAGCGCCGAGCTCGCAGCTCGCAGCAGCGCATCTCGTACCCCATATCCAGCAAGGTAGCAGGCCATATTACTGGGCAGATCGAGAGTTCCCCTGAGGCGTAGGGCTTGAGAATCCGGATATACCCGCTGAGCTGTGGGGACATGGCCACTGATCACCCGATTGATTAGATAAGATCCATCGAGCGGATCCTCGGTGCCCTCAAGCCCTCCACGGAAGCGGTCCGCCCATACGGGCCACATTGAATCCTTTCTTTCCCCACTTCCTTTTAAAAAACGAACCATTCGCGATCCTTCGTGCCCTTTTTGCTTGCCGAATAGCCGGTGTCTCCATCTTCCATAAGGCCTAGTTCGCTCTAGGAGGCTCAAGCGATGGATCTAAATAGCACACAGCGTATCTGGAGCCTATCGTGCCTTCTCTTTTGGGCTCGACCTTTTTCGGTCTGGACACTATCTTCTAGTTCTTTGCCACAGTACGGCATAAGTAACACGCCACTTCGTCAGCCAAGGCACTTTGAGGTAAGAGCATGGAAGACGTATTGCGATGCATGATCCAAGCAAAAATCCCAGGTTTACCTTGAGATCTTATTTCAACTCATAGGTCATCACCACCTTGATGGTGTCAGAAAGCTCCATCCGTTAGAATGTACGTGGCCTGAACACTTGCATCATTTTGGTACTTCCACTGCAGTAATTTTTGATAGCAGCGAAGAAGGACAACTGCACTGAGCTAAAGCGGCCGGGGAGACTCAGTTGAGTACCTGTCCAAGACTCCTAAGCACTAGGGTAAGCGCTTCAGCGGTCCGTCAGTCTGCAGCTCGCTATTAAACCGAGCTAGACTCTAATGAGTTGAGCGCGTTGTGTAAAATTCAGCTTTGAGCCACGTCAGACCAGTTATGCATTTTTATGCAGTAAGCAATGATATACTGTAGGAGATGGCGATACTGACTTAATAGAGTAATTTCGTACTGTGCAGATTGCCGAGTTCGCGGCTCGATCCCTTGTAATAATCATTCATACAGTCAAACTCCGACTCGGAGTCACCGCATTTGAGAACGGTTGCCCATCCGTTTTCATGCATCCACTTCTCACCAACAAGACATCCTACCATATGCCAGCGAGACGAATATTTTGCTGAGGTCTTAAATTATTTACCGCCAAAGTTGACACCGCGGATTTTAGTTATGCCATTGGCCAAGTGAGATTCGAATGGCTTGCCGAGCTGCTCGAAACGAGCTGTTTGGTAAGGAGCAGCTAAATCACGATCCTGGGTAAGCCATGCTGATACAGACCCGATTAGCAAGGGAAGCAGAGTAGAGTAGTGCTTTATGGTGGCAGAAATAATATGGAGCTCTGTGAGAAATAAACAGGGATAGGATCGTTGAATTGGGGCAAGTCTTGTATGTATATATATCCATCCTCCTAGGATCAAACCCTCATTGGCGCATGTTCCCATTCTCTAATCTCCAGTGGCACATGCATGTCAGGTCATATAAGCGGCTTATATATGTAGAATCCTTACTTAATATCTCGAAGAGATAGATCAAGGTCACACATCTAAAAGACATGATTATTCTTTTACACAATAAGGTATCATGCCTAATACCTTCAAACACAGTTTCTTTCTCTCTTATCCTTCAAGCAAAACAAAGCCGTATCTTTGGCTAGTTACGAACCTTATTATGTAAATAACAAGCTTTTATCTTTGCCCTCTTAGCTATAAGAAACCCCTTTACAGCCAAGAATCTCTTTCTTTAATGCCAGCCAACTGAGTCCCTTGTTATTTCCCATCCTTACACACAATCAACCCCTCCAACACGCATTCCCTTTAACCACTGCAACACACACACGATGGCTTGTACTATCCCTAACCCAAGTGCGACATGACGGTCTGTTATAGCATGCAATCTTTCGACGATGACGCTTTGGGTTGCTACGCCTGACTATTGCGCTATCAAACGGATCAACTCTTATCCGTGCGCGCTAGCGCTTAACTAGAATAGAACTTAGCGTTTTAGTTTGAAGTTTGCATTGTAAAAACACACTGAGTCATGTGTGTTTATTACTCAATGCCGAGGTTCACCGATATACAAACGACGACTTTTTCAATCCTTTTTTTTTTTCCCGAAAAAACCAGCAAGTGATTCTCTGCTTCTCTGTAAATGTTTCCTCGTTTCTATGTAAGATAGGTTTGTTCAGAGGACTAATTCCTCCCCTACACGGGCCGAGTATCAGAGTCCACGCTGGTCTTGATCTATCATGCTTTTAGACTAGCTAGTCGTACAATAGCTACTAGCAGAAATAAGTTGCACGGTCTCGCTCCAAGTTTTCTAAATGCCTCATTCAAGCAAATTACTACGAGCAACAATGGCATCTTCTACTCAAGTTGACCCCTTCCCGTTGTCACAGCTGCCGAAGGAACTTCGTGACATAGTTTATTCTTATGTGGAGAGGAATGACACCAAGAGTCTACGGGTAACATGCTCAGCAATGGCGAAAGACGTCCCCCTTCGCTTTGACCGTGTTTTCCTATCGGCCAACTCTCTCAATATCCAGGTGTTTCGTGCAATCGCAGATCATGAGTCTTTCCGTCATCAAGTCTCTGAGATCATTTGGGATGATGCACGCTTATCCACTGGACCAGAGTTGGAAGAAGAGCGACTCGATTATTTCGACGACAACCCGGATCGTGCGGTAACAGCTAATGGATGTCCCCTCTGGTTCAAATCAGGCCGGCTGGATACCAGGTGTCACTTTAACAATTGTCGGATGCCTGGCGAGAGTTTAGGACTCTGGGAGTCGTGGGCTTACTACAAGTCACTCCTCCAAGACCAGTGTCAAATTCTCGTTTCCAATGCCGATATTGAGGCCTTCAAGTATGGCCTGCGACGTTTTCCCTCCTTGAAACGAGTCACCATAACACCTGCTACTCATGGACGGTTATGGCAGCCACTGTATAGAACACCCATGATAAGGGCGTTCCCCCGCGGTTTCGACTATCCTATACCAAAAGCATGGCCCTGTTCTTCACCGATGCCCATAGATGCTCTTCCGTGGGAGTCTCAAGAGGGCGATCGTCCATATCAGGCGATGTACGGTGTCGGTTGTGATGCCGAGGCATATAGAGCTAAGTGGCGCGGGTATCGGGCAGTCACTCGAGTCTTGGTCGAGTGTGGACAGGATCACCATGTTACGGAACTCATTATCTGCGGCAATGAGATTGGATCTGGGATAAATTGCCATATATTCGATCAGCCTTGCGTCGAATATGATGATCTGGTTACTCTACTGAAGCGACCCGGCTTTCGTCGCCTCGACCTTGATCTCTTTACCGGCCTCCTTGAGCACGAGGACTGGGTGTCATATAAAAGCGGGCTCTTGTATAATGCTTTGTCGCAGGCCAAGAGTCTCCAGCACCTTTGCTTGCGCAGTACCACGGGAATCGCGGACGGATGGCCTCAACAACTTGATCCGGAAGAAGTCGAAGAATTCGTGTTTCCCCTGCGAACCATCTTCCCCATCGACCACTGGCCACAGCTTCAACACTTCGGCCTGTCTAATTTCCTCGTACCACTAAATGATCTAATTTCTCTCCTGGCCGCCTTACCGAAATCATTACGATCTGTCGAACTTAGCCACTTGGGTTGGGGCAGTTTGGATGCAAATGAAAGCTACCATGACCTGTTACGAAAGATACGCGATACTCTAGACTGGCGCTCGAGACCGATGGAGGAGAGGCCTAAGGTGCATATGGTCGCTTCTGCGGCAGCATATAGCAATGAAGAAGGGTATGTCCAAGTTGACGAGGCCGTCTATTCATTTTTGTACGGGGATGGAAAGAGTCCGTTCGACCATCATCCAAATATTATATACCCAGGAGAAGGAGGCGTCGAGCGGGACATATTTGATCCCGGGGTCGCGGTTCCTTTCTAATTATCATTATCTCATATACTAGGTTTTCTTCATATGCCAAGCCTTTCAATTTTCTTCTTTTCCGACTAAAGTTGAAACGAAAGGAAAACTAGTAACCGAAGAGAGGAAAACTATATCGTATTGCATGGAAGAGAAATCCCTCTTCTTTCCGGCCATGTAAAAGCCTTAACCGTCGTGGTTCATGTTATTCCATACGACACACTTGATGCGACGAGAATCACCAGGTCGGTTGTTCAAGTTGACACATGGGTTGTTAGGGTCGTTCCAAGACGCTAGAAGCTGGCCAGTACAAACGCCGCTTTCAGTCTTTTCACTGTAGTAGAACCACGGGCCCATAGCGAAGTAGACAGAGTTGGTAGTGTCATCCATTGTCACTTCGTTTATCCAGTTGCTAGCATGACCGTAGTTGTACGTGTTCTTTTCACTAATTGAGAAAAGAAGAAAGCTTAGTAAAAGAGACATGGTCAAACAGTATAGATGTCTTACCAACTTTAGCCTCTGTACTCGTCAGCCTTGCGATTAGTTCCGAGACTCCAATGCCACGGCACTGGCAGTTGTTGCTATGGTCAGCGAAAGGACAGTGGTAAGGATAGAGCTATAATGCATATTAGGAGATAAGGAAAGAGACCAATTCAGAAGGATATTTCTGCTGTAAGATGGGTGGTAGGAGAAGCGATAGGAACTTGTCTTGAAGATTGTTGTGAATGATATGAGAAGGGAAAAAGTTAGGTCTATATATACCCTCAAGCTTGAATAAGAGCAGCGTGACTCAATGAGCTGAGGCGTGCTGTCGATATAAGACTGGGTAAACTACATTATTACCTCACGCGCTATAATCATTCCTATAGGAGTTTTAGTACTAATAAAAAGGTAAGTATAATAAAAGACGTGCTTATAGTTAAGTAAAGAAGATGCGAATCCCTCTAAACAATGCATGTAAGCCCTGCTTAGCTACTTAATAGGTAATGAAACTTCTTCTTAGGTAGCAAATAAGGATTGAATCGGGCAAACTTGTGGATAGCTGGCCTTGTTTAACAGTAAGGCGAATTGGGGCGTTTGCGAGGTGCATACATTATCTACTGAGACTTCGAGCCCAAACGACTGAGCATAGCTGCTGATAGAAGCGGCTGCAAGTGTGTAGGATAATCCAGCCCAGCCCATCAATCAAATTAGATCGGGTCGAAGGATTTTAGTCTCATAGTGCAGCTATATTGCATCTCTTGTTTCCTCGCGGCCGCGCTAACGGCATGCCATATAAGAGTTATAGTATGGGTTTCACCGTCAAGAGTCAAGACCAGGCCACTCTGAGGCGTGGTGAACTATATTTAAAGCAATATACAGTTACCAAAACAACTCTCGATCTTTAAGCAAAAGTTCAAAAGACACCAACTCAATTAGTCTATCTGTAGCGTCAGCTGCAAATCAGGCATACTATGGCATTGCAAAGTTTGCCTTTTAGGAAAATAGCTCTCTCGTGATCCGATTTGCGAGCGCCCAGCTGGAGCACTAGATTAACGTGCTAAATAGTTGGCCTAGGTAGTGCTGATCAGTGTCGTTCGGACTTTTGTGTAGCTAATAATAAAATACCGAATGCGAAGGATCCAATCACATCGTGTTTCCAAACCCTGCGATACTATCATGCTTGTCACTTAGCAATTATGGGGTATCTCTGCGGCACAGAACTCGAAGCTTAAAATAAGCTCGGATCTCTTGACAATACGAGTAACAGCGGTCTTGTATGTGAAAATTAATACTCCAGGTAACACTCATGTGAGACATTACACCTATCGATCCGAGTCTTATAAAAACACCAGAAGTGACGATGGTCTCGACAATATTTGGGAAACCTTAGTTGCGTACTTGTACTTGACTGGGGAACTACCCGTGATGTTGCCGAAACATTCTACCTTCCTTGTTCGGCAAATCAAGTGCTGGGTATCATAGTCTGTCTGATAAGCAACGAAACTTTCTACTGGTGAGTTAGCACTTGCGATTGAGTTGGTACATGCTACCCCGCAGTGCTCACCCACTCTGTAGCACCCATGACGAGTTGTTGATGCAGCGAGGCATAAGGTAGCCATTTCTACTGCCTCTCAAGTAATAACTCTTGTGGTGAATTGCTTCTAGTGCTGACATCAGCATGTATGTAGCGCCCTCCGACGTGCCGGCCATGCAAAGCCGTGGTTTTTGCTCTAAAAAGTGCCCTGTAGGGTTAGTTGGGTTTATACCGTGACTGGCATGTGATTGGCATATGAACGCTATGCATAAGTTCTAATGCAAGGTTCTAGTGAGTCTAGAAAACTATAAGAAGATAGCCTGGGTTGCATAACAGGTTGTCATTACCAACGATCGAGTAGCACATTCTTCCTCGAGGACTGAGGTTAGAATTAACTTGAGTTTGGCGCCAATTGTGAAAGCGTCATCACTTCGACGCCCATTGAATACAAAATGGCAGCCCTGACCACGATATCCAAAATCACCGTCGATGATACGGACATCTTCTACCGTCATGCCGGTCCGTCAGATCCGTCATCCCCCACGATTCTTCTTCTTCATGGGTTCCCTTCATCTTCACATCAGTTTCGCAATCTGCTCCCTCTCCTCGCCAATCTAGACTACTCCGTCTACGCGCCTGACCTACCTGGCTTTGGCTTTACCACTCCAAAGGCTGACTATGTCTACACATTTGCCAATCTCGCTTCAACAATTGATGGATTTGTGAGCGCGCTTGGACTGAATAAGTTCGCCCTGTACATCTTCGATTACGGAGCACCGACGGGACTGAGACTCGCGCTCAAGAGGCCAGAAGACATAGTAGCAATCATCAGCCAAAACGGCAACGCCTACGAGGAAGGTTTTGGTACCGACTTTTGGGCTCCTGTTAAGCAATACTGGTCCTCGGGCTCACCAGCCGATCGCAACGCACTCAGCCAGGCCCTTACAATAGACGCTGTCAAGTCCCAGTACATGGATGGTTCACCACACCCCTGGCTCATCGAACCAGAGTCCTACACATTAGACAAGGCACTGTTAGACCGCCCGGGCAATGGGGATATCCAATTAGACTTGTTCTACGATTATCGCACTAACGTAGAACTGTATCCCCAGTTTCAGGAATACTTTAGGAGCTCGGGCGTGCCTGTGCTGACGATGTGGGGGAGGAATGATACAATCTTTGTCCCCGCCGGAGCAGAGGCATATGCGAAGGATGTTAAGAAATTAGAGACTAAATGGGTTGATGCCGGTCATTTTGCACTCGAGACAAATGAAGTGCGGTTCGCGGAGGAGATTGACTTGTTTTTGAAAAAGTATAATGCTTTTAGATAGATCCTTTAAAAAACTAAGTACCTATTTTTTTTTTTTTTTTGACTTTAACCCAGTATCACTAAGAAAGGATCTAGGCATCCTAAAAGCTTTAAAAATGT
>JABEXW010000159.1:0-75986 GCA_013266185.1 Fusarium sarcochroum
TTGCTTTGCTTTGCTTTGCTTTCCCCAACCCCGATGCACAACAACTGACTCCCTCCCGTCTTACCACATTCACCGACTTACGTACTGTACTGCGCTTTGCCAAAGCAAGCAGGAACCCCCATTCCCCATTCGTTCCGCTCTTGCCTTTACCTGCCTAGGCTCTTCGAAGACGTGCCTCCATCTTTCTTCCTCTCCGTTGATCGTTTCTCGATCTTCTTTCACCTTAAACTCACAACCAACGTTCGCTTTTCTGGCCCGTGGCTCAGTTTGCCCTCGAACGCTCCTTTCCTGTTACCTCTTTTACTCTTCCTCCTTCACCCACGCAGTCAAGGTCACACCTGGAGTTGACGGCAATTCATTCCTTTCATCATATCAACCTCGTTATACCAAGGACCGCACGCATCCCGGCAACTCATCAATACCGACTTACGGCAGCATATCGCTCACCCAGTATTCATCGCCAGCTTCTATTCTTCATCCGCCTTGTTATTACTCCCTCCTTGGAGTTGTCTCGAAGCTCGAACCATCTGGATCCCTGAACTCGTCCTCAAGCTGCATCCTAGTTCGGGTTTCGCCTACCAAAGCAACGTCGTCTTCTCCAACAACTCAGCCGGTCGTTTTCCCTCTACTTGGTCACACTCACATTTAGCTGCAGCACACCAGAGACCACTGAATCGACTTCCTGGAATCAGAGTCCTGGAAAAATACTTGTCGACTTACAGCTGCCAAATCGCACTCTTGATTAGCCTCTCAACGATCGAGCCTACCTGGACCCTGATTTCGCCTTTTTGCTATCCCCTACCCCTGTTGGGCGACATCGTCGTACTACCCAGTGGTCAATTCGCTGCCCCTGCCAGTCCCGCCTTTTGAGCAAGCCTGCCCAAGCTCGACAGCCGCAAGCTGCATTGGCCTGCCCCGCTGATAGACCCATTCAAACGAGTCGCTGTACAGACGACCCTGAGTGGTTGAGCCGGGCACCCGCAAATCGAACGCCCCTACGCCAGCATCTTTTGTTGTCGACTTTCCAGCTCCTTGGCTTTTCGAAAAAGTATTCTGCAAAGACCCGACCTTCATTTGCACTCGGTAATACCGTACCACTTGCTTTCCCGACTCAAAGCAACCAAACCTCTCGGACCCCACGCGCTACCTTAAGTTCTTCTACCTAAGTAGCTTCTGCCGCTCAGACGATCACACTACCCTCTCAAACGAGCCAGCCAGCCAGCCCCTTTCCGAGCCCTTGGCCCTTGGGCACCACAGAGGCCAACCCACCCCAGAGCCCTTGACCCGCCCCGTGCCTGAACAGAGTTGAACGGGGTTTCGACTCGCACCTTGAGTGGCGTACAGTGTTCTTGTCAACTTGGTATGACGCTAGGTCTGGGCTTCTAGGCCAGAGGAATTTAACCCATCCCGGGCTACGTACTTTACTACGGCCAGCTCTTCGCAATTCAGCACTCGGAGAGTTGCTCCCGACCCTGCTTTGCACAGCTCTTATTGCTCAGGCATTATTATACCACACCCGTGACGCATCGTTCTGCTTTGCGTTGCAACGGCGACGACCACGATCTGCCGTTTTCTTCTTACTTTATGTCCATTGGCTCCGCATCTTCTCCTGGATCTTCAAATCAGAAACACAAGCCCAAGCCTGACCCCTTTGCAATCATGTCTACAGCTCAGTCTTTTCAGTCCGGTAAGCGCCCACCCCTTGATTTCGCTTTGATGTGATCTGCGACAAATACCCCCATTCCCAAAGTTTCCCCTTTCGCTCGTCACCAGGATTCGCGCCTGATAGCTGCCAAAGCTCGGCGCTTGGAATCTGTAAACAAAGGAGACTAGATCAAGAAAGGAAGACTGAATGGATTGCAAGCCAACTTGGCAGACAATTCATCAATAACTTGCTGTATGATCCACTTGGCTGGCGGCCATTTTGTGTCATGCTGAGGAGATTGTCTGTTTCATCTTGGTCCATCTGTCGTCGTCATTGCATGCATGCGCCCGTTTGTCTGGCTGCCAGCTAATGGTTTTCTTGGAAGCAGGCCACGCCAGTTCTGGCCAACAATCTCCCGGACTCACACTCAACTTATCTTCTAACAACCCCTTCCGCAACCGCGCACCATCTCCAGCCAGCGCCGACCTTCTTTATTCTAGCAAACCCGCATCACCCTTTGACGACCCTCCGGCACGGCCATTATCGCGAAACCCATTTCTCGACCAACCCGTTGATTTATTATCACAGCCTTTAAGGTCACCGGGCGCAATGTCATCGCACTCGGATTCCAAGTCTCTCTCTGCCGAGGAGATTTTTGTACGTATTCACTGTCGCCTCTATCTTGCTTTCGTTGTGTCTTAATTCAGTGCTCTTTTTTCGATGCCTTTTACGCGGTCGCCTTTCTGGTGACCGATAGTCTCATCAGCGATACTAACCAGCCATCATGCAGAACTCCTTGACACTCGATGAAGCCAACAACGAGCAAGCAAAGCAGCAAGCTCGTCGAGCTCAGAATGGCCCACCTCCACGACGAGGTGAAAATGGCCCGCCACCTCAAAATGGTAACCACCGTCCTACGCGTTCTCAGGAAGAAGCTCTACGCGCTCGAAGGATGCAGGGCTCTGGTCCTCGCCCGCAAAACTCACCGCAAAAACGTGACCCACCAGGTCGTCCACGACGAAACTCTGAGTCGTCTCTGGTCGATTTTGATGCGCGCCCGATCACGGACGAGGAGAAGAGAATGATTGAGGCCGCCAGGCGACGTGATTACGAACGACAGCGTCGCGGAGATGGTAAGCCAAGGGGCGATAGAGGCGAGCGTGAGCGTGAGCGTGAACGCGACCGTGAACGTCGTGGTGAGCGCGGTGAGCGCGGTGATAAAGACAAGCCCAACCGCCCCAGCCGCAGGATGGACATCATTGATCAGCTTGACGCCACAAGCATCTACGGAACTGGATGTAGGTTTCCTCGATCCCCACTTTCTATAGCCCCGATGATTGCTAACATGATCCAGTGTTCCATCACGATGGACCCTTCGACGCTCTGAACCCTCACCGGAACCGCCAAAACGCGAGGCGGGCACCTATGCAAGCATTCCCCAAGGACTCACTCAACAACTCGCTTGGAGGCGCTGGGCCACTTAACGCTCGGGCTGACCATTCAGTTTTGATGGGTAATGCTACGGAAGAGGCTTTCCGGGATTTTGCTGCCCCAACCAAATCTCGAAAGGAGCCGCCCATCTTTGATGCGGCAGGCCAGCACAAGATCGTCCACGGTGATGAATCTGTTGGTCTAGGAACATCGACTTTCTTGGAGGGCACACCCGCTGCACGAAGTGCCATTCAACGTCATCAGGCGGAGCAGGCCCAGGAAACCTTTGAGGGCGGTGGTCTTCAGCGCAAGAAGTCGCTGGCACAGCGTATCCGCCACATCAACAAGGGTCCTCGCGACTACAACCAGCCGGGTCGTCCTAACGGTGAATACTCAAGAATCACCCCGGATGCCTATCCGTCAGCAGCTAGCACCGGTTCGGAAAATAACCCTTTCTTTGCCGATTATAGCAAGGGAGAGGAGTCTATCAGTGTAAGGCCTCGAGATGGCTCTATCACAGCTAACAGCCCTCCTGGAAAGCGGCGCCCCTCTGCTGGAGCAGTTCTGGAGCGACGAGCGACGACAGATGCCACTACATCGTTGGATGACCCTGCACCTAAGCCTTCTGGGCTCATGGGACGAATGAAGAGTTTGAAGGGCCGACGGACTCGGCCAGAAGTTCCTAGCAATGGCGCTGGTGTACCCGGAACGGCCGTTTAGTGGAGGACAGGTGCCGGGCGACTACTTGACGCAAGCCGAACTCCGACGCGGTGGCAGTCGAAGCAAGGCAGTCTCTTAGAAAATGAGAACGAGAACGAGAACGAGAACGCGAACGCGAACGAGAGCGCGTGGGCTACTAGTCTGCCAACACGAGATCAAGAAAACGCAGCGCCAAGGGAGATGGAGAGATGTGCATCAAACAACTCGAGCCCCATGTGGGAGTCCGAGTCTTTGCTCTGTGGCGCTGCCCATGCCCATGCGAAGAGTCTTGGTCAGGATGCTTGTTCAGGGAAATGGTATGAAAACGCGATGAGATAAGATCTATTTAGTCTGCCTATACAGACACAGACCAGGGTTTCCCCCTTTTTATTATTTCTTTTTGTTGGGTTTCGGACGGGATGGTTGCATGGGATACAGGAAATCAGGCCCATAGGCATGGCCAGTTGCTAGGTTTTGGAGAACCAAGTTAGCCCAGGTCAAGAGAATCAGAAGCCCCAAGGACTCGGAAGCCGTAAATAATGATACGAGGCTAGGAAGGACATGGGGCTGTAGAGATTTGGGAAATTGTCACGAAGCCCTTTTTGTATGTTTTATATCAGGACATGATGTCTGAATTGCAACGGCGTCAATACAATCCAATACAATATCAATGTGCTACGTACTGTCGTGTTTATGTAGAATTCCAGGCATGTGCTTGGGTATCTTTGTAAATCAGGGACCGATTTTAGAGGTGATGTCATTGGCTGGTGATTTGCAGATAGTATCCGTACCATTTAGAACACTACACTATACAGCCGCTATGGACGTAGACATGATAATATCTGACACGAGTTATTTCCGATTGGTGCTACAATAAGAAGAAGAAAAAGATGATATGTAACTTTATGGTAGTTTTCAGTTATTAAAAGATGTGTCGATGTATTGAGCCAACTGTATCTGCGGAAAGCAGGTGGCTACCTCTTTAGGAAGGCAATTGTATGAAGCCTCACAAGCCATCACCAACTTGAACCTTTCACCCAAACAAAACCTACTCGATGAACTCGTCGCAACCTTCTTCCTCGCAAGCGAGCTCTCATTTCCCACTAGAGCCCATTCCAGCATCAATTCTGGCTGATAAAGAAGCCAAACGACGTGATACAGTCGCGGCATTAGGAGCCTGCAAGACAGGATGTGCAGTCATAGATCAAGATGTCTTGATGGGAGGCTTTGAACGTGCGACTGTCGTGGGTGTCAGCGCAGAGGATGAAGAGTTGGGGGTTCAGGTGAAGTCTCGAATCATATTGCAATAGACAAAGATTGAAGGCTTTTTTGCTAACTTTTGATATAAAAGCTCGGCCTTCAGACACTGGCACATTCACTCTGCGAGGGAACAGTCACAACAGGACTGGTCATCACGCCCAAGCCGGCGAGCGTGATGCTTGCTGGCCTAAGGGACGCCATCAAAGCTGAACTTGAGGTCAGAGAAGAGTTTAAGGATATCAAGATGAGATTGAGACAGTGTCTGGATAAAGTGATGCTGTCTTGTGTATTCGACTTGGATGGTCTATGGGAGGTCTTGGCCGACCTGGATCGAAGTGAGCCAGTCCAAGAGGAAGAGACAGAGAATCAAGATACAGCAACAGCGCATGTTGAAGAGATCCAAGACAGTCAGGAAGATGATGACGAGGCTTTCTCGCCCATACGACAAGCTTCACAACCTCGACCAGAGAAATCACCCAGCAAAACACCACAACACCCAGAAGTCATCGTGATAACGCACTTCTCCTCCCTTCTCACAAGTCTTTTCACCCACCGTGAGAAATCCGCCGCACATACAGCTCTCCAACTTCTAGGCTCTCACCTCCACGATCTCTCACGTAATTTACCATCCAGCCCACTCATCCTCCTCCTCAACTCCACATCTTCGCCATTCTCAGGCCCAACAGCCACAGCCACAACCACAACGTCACCCGCGAAACAAACAACCGTCGACCCAACCCTTCGCTCCATCTTCAACCCGCCCTCAACAACAGGTTACAGCACGCGGCGCACAAAGCCCAACTTTGGCCTTGTGTTTTCACAACTACTAGATCTACACCTTCTGTGCACCAAGATTCCCAGAACGAGGCAGGATGCCGAGGCAGCGGTGCAGCGCCTTGGCGACGAGTTTAGAACGGCGTGGGCTGTAGAGGTGTTGCTGGATGAGATGGGCGTTTGGGAGGGCAAGATGGGTGTTAGGCCGGGAAGGGAGCAGAAATGGACGGCTGTGGATGTTGAGAAGGGAAGAGTTAAACCAGCATTTGAGGAGCAGGAAGAGGAGATTCCGGTACCAGATACAAGTGAGGTAAGGCTTGCAGCAGGGTTTAGAGGGCGGAGAGTATAACGAGAGACAAGTTCACGTTAAAGACGATGTATGTCAAAAGACCCAAGACACAACAGGAAACGCTCATATATGGTTGCGAATGGATTGCGTGCATATATCGACATCCACCCCATTAACGTATTTCACGACGCTCCATCACAAAACAAGTTCCGCTCCGAGTATAATATGCGATGCCATGCTCATGCTCATATTCATGCTCATGCCATCGCCCGTCCAACATTGCTCATCCTTCCAGAGTACAAGCTACGCTATCCCATCTTATATCTCTCTCTTTCCATCTCATCATTCTCATCTCATCTTCATCCTACATCATCGTCCTCTCTTCTGCCTTTGTTCTACAGCTCCTATACTTCAAACGTCTTGGCGGCAACTCCCTTGCCTGAACTGGCTCATCTGCCCAAGTTTCATGGGATGTCGACTTGAACTGTTCACATAGCCAGAAGCGCTGCGACAACATCCACCGGGCGGTTCGAAGTGCGGCTTAGAGTCTTGTGTCTCCCCGTAATGTAATAAAGGGGAGAAATTCACAAACGAAGCCGAAGATCTTCAATACTCTTGCGAGTATCTCACGCCCAGGGACGGTTGGCGTCGCAGCACTCGGGACGCCGCCAATTAATACAAGAAGAAAAAAATCTTTCCAGGAAAACACTCCCTCATCTGTGGGACTGGGACTGGTAGCTAAGTTATTGTTATGAGCCGAGCAATTCCGACTTGCGGTTGCTCTTCCAAAAGTCAATGGCCTCAACAACGTCGTCGCCACTCTCGGCTTCGTGTGCAAACAAAATCTGATATTCATGTTAACTTCTCTGTAGACAAAATAACTTGCTGGACTGTTTAAGCTCACCTCATGTGTACTGCTATGGAGCATGCGAATGTTCTTGCGAGGAACAATGTGTACAGCACCGCTCTCCATGTTACGGAGCTCGATGAAGTTGGGTTCAAACGCAAGAATCCAGGGGTAACTGAGCGCAAAGCTCTGTGGTGTACCCTCCCAATCGATTCGCCATTCTGGCCGAGCTCGCCAACCGTTGCGGTTAACAAAGAAGGAGAATTCCGAATAGTTAAGCAAGAACTCTCCATTAAGTCGTTCGATGTGAATCGGCCTGACTCCTTCTTTGCGAGCCACGAAATCGAGCGACGTATCAGCCTGGTCGAGTAGGGACTGCGTCTCAAGAGTCTCGAGAGAAACAACCTCGAAACCTCGGGCGCAGGCAACGCAAAGCTTGGACTTGAGGAAGTGAACAGACGACGACTCGGTGGGAATGTAAAACTCCTTGAACGGCTTAAGTTCATCGTGTCCGCCGCTCATAAACTTGCCAATGCCCTTCTGTTTCTTAGCCTTGGTCATGGCGTCGTTAGGCTCAAAGACCTTGATGGTTGTAGAGAGTGCAGATGACTTGACGCAGCAGACCAGATGCCTACCCAAGCAGATGCCCGTCTTAAAGAAACTGCAATGGTTCTGGATCTTCTTAGGCCTCCTAGACAATGCGGGCTCGTCGGGGTTGAGGGCTGAGACTGGATAAGACTGGAGTGTCTTGTTGGACAAGACCAAGAGCAATTGATACTCCTCCAGTATATCAATCTGGGTAACACTGGCTGTCTCAAGTACACGGCGGGGTACCTGGTCCTTCACCTTACGATCTGACAGGTAAACACCGTTGTCCGTACCATACAGGAGCTTACGACCACCGTCTATCATAGTGTTAGTGAGTGAATGATGTTACTATAGCCAGATATACTTACCAAACGGCGTAACACAGTTGACGCGGTTGGTGCCAGCAAAGAATCGGCTTGATATGACTGTAGTGTTGAAGAAGTCGGCTCGGGATCGAAGACGTTCCTGTGCAGTGTGGATGAACTCAAGCCACTTTTGACGCGCCGCCTGATTCGATGCATAAAGCGTCAGCTCATAGCCCGCTTTACCCAAATGGCGGAACGTGATCGGCCAGCCTTCCTTTCTCGCTGGGTCGTTGGTGTTGGCGCGGATCGAGGGAATCAAGCTTGACGAGGTCCGCTTCATGTTGCCATCCTTGGGAATAAGCTCGTCCATTTCTCGGATGGCAAGAAGTTCTAGAGGAATGGGGCGGCGGTATGCCTTGATTTCCTCAGCCTTGCCAGTCTGCTTGATACGAACGAGAAGAACCGCGTGATCAAAGAGGAAGGCCGTAATTTCTGCTGGATCCGTGGGCGACTTCTTGAACTGACACTTGAAGACCATCTCACGACCCTCTTCGGTGAGTCGAAGGTCCACCCTCTCGTTGGGCCTGAAACGAAGCTGCTCGTGAAGTCTCCTCAGATTGAATCGGTTCTCAGCCTTTCCAGATTCTGCGTTGACTCGGCCTAGAATATCTCGAATCATGACGAGAACCTTGGGAATGTCCTCCTTGTCGGGGTTACCATCTTCCGTGTACTTCAAAACGTTCTCCAGTAGCAGGGGATATCGGGCCAGACGAGTCGTTGGCTTGGTCAAGTAACCGTTCAACTCCAGCTTTCTCGATTCCTTGCGTCTTTCGATTTCATCCACAAACTTGCCAAAGTATGGGTTCACAGATCTTTCGTTTTCGAATTCGAACTTTCCTTCCAGCTGTTTCGAACCATACAAAATAAAGGGCTCAAACTGCGGGACGTAGTCCAGGAAGATGTCTCCAATGTTGTGCACAATTGGTTCCTTCTGTTGTCGAGTCGTTATGGAAGAAGCAAACCGAGAGCTGACAGTATGGATACTGGGATGGTCGATGATATTGCTGAAGATATTCTTGACGACCTTTTCACGGCGCTGAACAGGTACGGGCGAGGCCTTTGACCGTAAAGGCAAAATCCAAAAGTCTCGAAGATATTCCAAATCCTTGACGAAATCTCGCTCGGTATAGCAGATCTCTGAAATGACCTCTTGCCTCTTCTTCTCTCGATCTCCAACCTTCTCGGCAATCTCTTTGGGAACTGAGTTGATCCAGAGCTTCTGTTCGTCCGTCTGGTCGGCCTCGTCGTCGACAACGTTAGCTGCGTCCTCCTTGCGCAGACCGGGGTTAATCTTCAAGTTGAGTCTGGAAACCTGTTCTAGTCGTCGAGGACAGGCGATCGAGTAACAGAGCTGATCCCGGGTACAGGTTGGGGAATAACATTCGGAAAGGAGAACAAAAACACCGTTGACCGCGGGCTTTTCTTCTGGCTCGTCCATCAATGTCTCCCTGAACTGGTACATTTCTGATTGAGAATCTCGCAGGCGGTGCTCATAAGTAACATCGTGGAAGTACTTTTGAGCATCCAAAGCTCGTCCGAGAAGCAAGGCAAGGTTACGGTCAGTAGTCCTAATAATGTACGAGAGAACGTCCACTGCCTCGGAACCGCTGAAAGCATTCTTGTATGTCAGTTCGTTCTTGGTGCGGTCACCAGTGATAATCTTTCGACGGAAGCACTCTCCAACTCGAGACAGAAGAGCTGGGTATACGAGGGGCGGTCGAATCTTGGTCGCGGTCGGTGGGCGTTCGCTCTCGATCGACTTGCTTCTGGTAGGTCGCTGGACCAAAGTGGAAGCATCAGACTCGGAAGGGGCAATGGTTGGCGCCACGGTAGAGGCCATCGACATCGTCCTACTGTGATCGCCGCCTCCATTAGACGAAGCCATGCTGGCCGTTCGAGTCTGTGTTCCCGGGGCATGAGGCATCGAATTAGAGAAGCCGTTGGTGGCCGGCATCTCTGTGGGCGCTCGTCGGTTAGGGATTACTCGGCCGCTCATGGTCTGGTGAGCGTCCATGCTCTGTGGCTGATAATTGCCGGTCAAGGACATGGTACGGTCCTCGTGACGCTCTGGCACAACTCGTCCTTGGGCGGTCGTCCTCGCTGAGTTCTGCTGCGCATACGGGGCCTGTCGGAATTGGTTTGCGGGAGCCTGCTGGTATGCGCTAGGAGGAGGATGGTACATCGGCTGGCGGGGAGTAGAGGCGAGTGACTGCGAGCGATAAGGATCATTGTTCATGGCAGGACCCGGAGCCGGTCCTCCTTGATAAAAGCGCTGGGCCGGTGTTCTCGCTCCTGCAGCTTGCGATGGAGGCGGACCTCTTTGCTCCATACGCGGAGGTGCCGGCCCTCCGGGGCCAGGATACGGACGCCTCGCCTGCTGCTGCGGTTGGTAGTGGGGCGGCATTTGCTGGCCGCCAGACGCTGAGCGTTGGCTAGGATAATAACCGTTTCCCATCATGCTGTTGCTATCCATTGTTCGAGTCCTGCCAGCGTTGGGATCGCCATAGTGGCCCGGAGGAGCACGGGGCGGTGGCTGCCGCTGCATACCGGAGGACATGGAGGACATGGTCTGAGTGCGACCCTGATCCATCATGGACGGAGGCATCGAGGAGGAGGAAGTCATAGTCTGAGATCGACCCGGAGGGGGAGCGGCGCCGAAGATGTTGGAGAAGGCGGCGTCTCGCTGGCCGTAGTTGTCGTCGCCGTAGCCCCTTTGCGGTGGCCGTTGAGGAGCTCCCCGAGGATCGTACCCGTAGTTGGACATGGTAACGGATGCTTCACAGGATGCAAGTCAGGAGACAGATTCGGGCATAGAAAGGGGATGATTGAGAGAGGGGGACATTATTACCAGGAGTTTTGTGAGCGCCAGAGGCAAAAACTCGTTATCAGGCGTATCAACAGCCGACGTCGACGGATGCGCCGCCGTCAGTCGACGCCAATACGTCCCCTTAAGCTAAGATAACGTCAAGGGTGATGTGTGGGCGAGAATCGTCCGTCGTATGCTGCCGCTGCGAATACCCTCACAGCCCAGGATAGCGCCTGTCGTTGTTGCAAGAGGGAGATCTAGAGGAATTCGGGGAGAGGTTGCTTCTACCCAAGCAAAGTGTCGGTTTTTGCGAGTTTGGGCTCGAGGGGGGCGTCGGACAAGGCGGCCGGATGAACAAAATGGCAAACCTCAGGCCTAGGTCCGGAGCTCGTCGGCCGATGGAGGAGGGGACGACAAGAAGATTATCGCGGGTAATGGGCGGTCGCCGTCTCGAGGTTTTTTTTTCCTAGGTGACCCTCTGGTGATGAACTTGGAAGGAGTTGCAGGTTCACGATCTAGGCCAGGCACTCGTCGCAGGTAGAGAGGTAAGGTAAGCCAAACCAATCCCAATCCACGTCCACTGACAGAACAGAACTGAACCCAACTGAACAGGGAGCCAACGGCGGACACGCCAGTGCTAGATCCACCGTATATCCACCTGGACCTGTCTGATGGCGGCCTCTGTGCTTTTTTGGGGGTAAAAGTGGTGGACGGGGGGCGGGCAATGTGGGCGCGCCGAAGTGGATGGGCAGTTAAATTATTTAGTACCAAGTTAAGGGGATGAAATATGCTGGGGTATATAGTAGCAGTGTAAGAGCATGGATCTGGGCGTTGCACCGACGATACGAAAAAGAGAGGGGGGAGAGTTATTCAGAAGCAAGGCAAAATAGTCAATCAGTCAGTCAATTAGACTAATCCTTGAGCGAGCTACTACAGTGACTTGAAACTCCTTGTTGTTTGTGTATCGTAGAGTCAATTGTAGCGTTGACAATGCTACCACAGTACCTACAACATACTACACTGCACATTGCACACTGCATCTCCCGTGATTGCGAACCTCCTGTCCCTCTCTGTCCTCGCTCTTTTGTGTGTGTGTCCTCGTTGTACGGAGTCAGCGTACTTGGCTGAGGTGCGGTTTGCTTTGCTTTGTCTGTAGCAGACCCATTGATGAATCAACTCAATTCTACACGGGAGTTACGGCAATTAAACCTCCTGTTCAACTGGAGGGCCCGAAGGGGGCACGCTAGTGGCCGTTGATTCTTACTTCTGACATTAACCTGCATCCTTTTATTATGCATGCATGCACATGTTTGTCTATTGTGCCTCGTTGGCCATATATCCTTCCATTGTTACAGCGGCAGACTGCTGCATATAGCCACTTTGTCCTTGGTCTCTGCAATTGCGCTTCTTTGTGACCGCACTTCTCAAATGCAAGTCCGTCGTTGTCCGAGGCCTGAGACCAGGTATGGCCGGCTGTCTCGGCCCTTCATCTTGGTCAACGACGCAGGTTAACGCTCGCTAACGACACAGCAACCTCGGAAAGAATTGTTTGTTGCTCAAGGTCGAGCATCAAATACGACGTGTCCAATACAATTGCAGTAAATAGATAATGGACCCTTTTTGCATCAAATGGACGGACGAACATTCCCTATCACTCTATCCGTATTTTGGCGGCTATGCAGTCACGTGATTGGACCCAAAGCCACCATCTTCTAATTGGCTGAGTCAGCCCACTCCAATGTGGCTTTCCACCTCAGCTTCCAACTCTCTCTGGCAGCCTTGGCCAGTAGTAGGCTACATCATCATCAAGCTTCCAACGTCAACCACCCAACGTCCCCCTTGACCTCTGAGCTCGTCGACGGCTTCTATCCTTCACCATGGCAGAGTCAGAGCTCGCCCCCAAGTTTGCCCCCTTTATTGGGATGGTGAGTATCCCCGCGCTCGACTTTTACTCAACCAGGGGTGGACGCGAATGCTGATGCGGCGACTGGCAGGCTGGAATTGCAGCTGCAATGATCTTCGGATGTACGGTGTTTCCCTTCCTCTACGCGACGCGACGCCATCGAGAACGAATGCTAAACGAGTTTGATAGGTATTGGTGCTGCATACGGCACAGCCAAGTCCGGTATTGGCATTGCTGGTGTCGGTACTTTTCGACCAGACCTCATCATGAAGGTACCGAATCTATCGTCTCAGTTCACCTAGAATTACCTCTGACGCCTTTTATAGTGTCTGATTCCCGTCGTCATGTCCGGTATCATCGCCGTCTACTCGCTTGTCATCTCCGTCCTCATCGCTGAGGATCTCGACCCTGCCAAGAACTACAGCTTGTTTTCGTATGTCGACACGACGCCTCAACAACACATAGGAATACTGACAATAGTAGGGGCTTCATGCATCTCGGATGTGGTATTGCAGTCGGCATGACTGGTCTTGCCGCTGGTTACTGTATCGGAATCGTTGGCGACAGTGGTGTTCGTGCTTATATGGAGCAGTCCAGGATCTTCGTTGGCATGGTCCTGATCCTTATTTTCGGCGAAGTCCTTGGTCTCTACGGGTAGGCAACCTTGGCAACTTTGTAGTACGTTCATATGCTGACACTTTCACAGTCTTATCGTTGCTCTGATCCTCAACACCAAGAGCAAGGGTTAAACGGGACCATTCTATGCCACAATCACACCCTATTCATTCGAAAACTCTCAGGGGCGATCGATGTGTACGTTGGAGATGTTTAAAGCTGCCATCAAGTTACGGAGGCGTACCATTATATGTACATCGGGCATGGCGTTATTGGACGTGTAAACATATATTTTTCAAACAGGTAGAGGAATGGCGGAGAAGTTGACGTTATCTAGCTTCGAGTATAATCACAAAGTCTATGCTAATATCATGTTTCTGAAGTGGTGATTCAAAATTTCCTAGGCCTTACTAAAAGCCCATTTCATTTGAGAGGAACTACCTAATGCCATATGGGCTCATTAAACCCTATGCAACCCTACGTTTGGAAGCGAGTGACAGAAGAGAAGAATATACTCATGACGATCGTTTTATGCCGTCAACCAGAGCGCACATAAAAAGCCCGAGAAATCAATATTCACCTGTCATGCCTCGTCCCGGTAACCCAATCTAGATCATCAAACGCCCAGGGAAATGCGGCAATGTCGTTCAGCAAACGTAAACTCCGACACAGCGACAGCGACCCAGCGCAACAGGAAGGGAAAAGCAAAAAAGAACGCAAAGAAACAAACAGGGGAATCACAGCAAACGACGTCCTCCAATACGACGCAGGAGCTTTTTGCGGCTTCCAACCTCAGCTTCACGGCGGTACGAAGTCCAGCTTCGCTGCCGGTCATCCGAGTCCTTCATTCGAGCTATTTTTGTGTTAGCGATCGCACCATGGTACAGCGTCATATTTTACTGAACTCACCCAAGAACCAGTCCCACTGGCGGTCTTCTCGCAGCAAAATGTCGTCTCCTGACTCTCGTACAAGTCGTTCCTGGCGGGCTCGCTGCGCGGCCACCTCACCAACCAAATACGGATCCTCTAGAGGTCTGGTCACATATCTTTCTTGTTCCTGCTCGGTGATATCGGTCATGACACGGCGAAGGCTATCAACCGGGTTACGTTGGGCAGTCATTCGTCGATTCGCAACATTCTGGTAGTGTCGGGCGGCGGGATTACTTGAGACGGAGGACCATGTCGCGATACGGAAGTTGTTCAAGTTCGGTTGGGACCGCAAAGGAGCAGCTGGAACTGGAGGCAGGCCGATACTCTGCTGGCGCGGAGTGGGAGTAGAGGTACCGCTGCTGGAGCCAACTAGAGAAGCTCTCGCAACCGCATGAGTTCGAACTGGAGGGGTGTATGCCGGTACAGCATCGGGATACGGGTTTGTCGAGTGATAGGAGGGTGCTTCCGAGACTGAAGCGAAGAATAGGTCAGTAAGGCAGGTCTCGTGCCAGGTGGTGGATCTCCCGCGATATGATCCAAACTGGTGGTATAAGTAGAACTGATATCGCCGCAGGCGCACGAAATCACAACTACTCTACCTTAGTCTACTCACCATACGAAGGGGCAGCAGAGCGAATCGAAGCTGTCTCGAAGTCGTCGTTGCTATACCGAGGGGTAGCGACAGCGCCCGTCATGATGGCAGAAACCCGGGGAGGAAACACAGTTGAGAGCGAAGTGGAAGAGGGGCAGCACACGCCAGCTCAAGCATTAGTTCCAACGATAATTATCGGGGATACTGAAGTTAAGTAGCGAGACGAGACAACAGAAGAATCACACGGCAAGCGGCTGGGACGCTTCAGAGGTCCGTGGACAGTCAGAAGGCAAATTGAGTGAGACTTGTCAAGGTGCGGGAGACAGAATTATGGCCTCTTTTTGTCCTGGGCTGAGGACGCCAAGCAAGGTAAGACAAGAGGGTCAGGATGCCCAGGAGTTTAATGCACAGCCGCGGATAAACATGCATGTAGCTTCTAGGGAGGCCACAGAATGGTGGGCAGAAAGCAAGCGAGCGTACTGAAGAGCACCAAGAATGGAGTACAGAATACACCGAACCTATTGGCGAACGGAGCGTTTCGGGGAAGTACCAGGTTCAAAACCGAGCCAAGGTCTAGGCTGGGCATCCGTATCGCATCGTGGCGTGGGATCCCAGGGCGTGGAGGTTGCAAGGGGGACTGAGATGCGGGGACACGTGAGAGAAGACACGACGATGATGCTGTGGAGGACCATCGACAGCACCATGACGCGTTCTGCTTTGGATAAGAGCAAAACTCTCCCCCTTTCCGTGTCTGTTGAGCAAGTCTGTTTGTTATTCGGCGCCCATTTGTGTCACAAGCTCTCTTAGATACCCTCTGGACGATCGCCATAACTTCAACAGATGTGAGGGCAGGGTGCACGAGTGGATGCACTGTGGCATCACTCTTTCGGGACAACCATCAGCCAAGCTCCCCCTGAAGAAGTGGTCGGGGGTTTTCCTTACTAGGAACAGTGAGCTTCCACGGATGCTTCGACACGGCGATAGCGGGGTATTACGGACAGTTTTCCGGGCTGAGGAACCTTGGGCTCGGGGGACTTTTTACCCACTGTGAATGGCGGGGTTCTGGACGCTGTGGATCGGGCCCGGGCGGCTGTGCGCGTAGGGGAGAGGGGAGAGGGGACGTTGAGGTGGGGGAGTGAGGCCTAGAAGCAGGGCGGCCAATCGATAAGACGTTTGGGGTCTGCTTGGCTCTAAATTCCATGGCAGAAGCAGCAGCAGCAGCGTAATTGACGGACGCCAATGTTGTACGACGACGGTGTTGACGGAGTCTGAATCCGGTTTTGTTGACAAGACCTGGTCAGGCTTGTGGCAGCTTTGTGGACCTGAATGATGTATTCGACGCCAACCTTGCGTTTTCACATCCAGTCTTGCTATGATATCCGTCTTGTTCAAACAACTTTTGTTCTGGCATTTCTTGATGGTTGCCGATCACCCTAACCGCCGTGAGCCGCGTGGTCGGGCCGGCCTATGATGCCAGACTTGACTATTCTTTTGGGCTTTACAAAGGACGCTATGTGACGCCCAGAAGTATCCATAATCCTTGTGCAACGCCAACACCACCTGTACGTCTTGGACGCAGCGGTGGATCTAGATGAGATGGTGGGTGTCGTGCTCATCTTTGCCTTAACTTATTTGACGGGCCTCGTTGTAAAGTCAGCACCTTGGTGCGAAGAGCGTTCGATCAAAAGCGGGGGGGGGCTTGTTAGATCACCAGATAGCTGGAACCTTGAACTGGTGATTTTATTGCAGATGCAGGAACCAGTCGCGGGACCTCGAGAACCACACTTTGAGATCGCATCTTCACACCAGTTCATACGGTGGCATGTTCCCCGCTTTCTCTCTTGAAAGAGGAGAACAGGATATTGTAGGCGGGCAGCCGAGCCGACCCCATTTCTCCGAAGCTTTGAAAAGGTCCTCGGCTGAAGTTAGGTTGCGGCTTATAACTCCGGGGAAGCAGAACTTTTAGCCGACTCACAGGACGGTTCGCACCGAACTGAACTGGTGGAATGTAAATTGTTGAATCTCAGCCAACTAACAGAAGAACGTCTTGCTCAATCTGGCGCAATCTGCATGCTAGATTGTGGTAGGGGCGGTGAGTGTGTTCTGCTGACGTGCGTCAAAGTGCATGCCAGCCTGGTTTGGTATCCAAGATAGGAAGCAAAAGGGTGCTGGTGGTTGGACCCTTGAAATCGATTTGACAAGCAGTCTTGACCTCCCCTTTTCTGGGAGGTGATCGGAAAAGCCCGTATCAAACGCTGCCGTGGCTGTATTGTGTTAGCTGTTTGATATGTTGCGTGACGGTCGTGGCACGAGGCGAAAGCCTGGCCTTTTTTTCACGCGATTTCACGAGAACATGGGAATCTCTTGGTTGTTGCGCAAGGGCTTCCTTTGACCTCAAAAGAAAGACGGTTTGCCATGCGTTGACCTATCGTTTGGCCTGCCTAAGGCTCAGCTCACCTGGATCGGATAGAACTCCTTCCTCCAAATATACATGCACTTATCATTACCTAGTACCCAGTACTTTGCAGTACCTAGTACGGATATGTTACTTCACATGCAAAAATGCCTACGAGAAATCGCAACAGGCGACACCTATTGAGCGATTTCCTAGGTAGGATCCTATGCCGTCCATTTTAGTATAAACTATTCCGTTATTACGTACCTTCCTTATTCTGCTTGGCCGTCATACTGCAACTCAGAATCCAGGTACCTACCACCTACCTGTAGGTAGTGAAATAAGAGCTTAAGAAACCAAAACTCTGGGTCAGAGGTAGTCTTCTGAACCAGTACCTAGTTATCCTAAGCCTTGTTTTAACTTGAAAGATAATTATCAACTTATTATGCCAAATATTCGATAATTTTATATTTTTCTTAAAATATTGTGATTACTTTTGTGATAGATTCTTCTCCAGAGTGTCAACCACGGTTAGTAGCTTGAGTTGGTCCGTGCGCAGAGTGCTCCCCAACAGCCTGGGCTACTTAATGGAAGTACGTACTCTAGTCGCGTCTTCCCATCACCAAGACGCGATCTCTACTGCAACGTTCTTTGTCCTAACTCATTTATCAAGGCTGCATTTATAACGTCTTACTGCGCTTCCCGGAAACCTTAAAGGACTGATTACTCTAAAGACTTCGATTCGAATCTACGCTGGTTGCGCAACACGGCATCTCGTGCCAATGCCTACTCGAATGCAAGACTCTGACGACGAGTCGCATTCGCGATCGCCGCCGCCATCCTCACGAGCAACACCAGCGCATCGAAATCTCGCTGTGAGAGAACGCGAGGCCAGTCGCAATCCATCTGGTTCGAAAAGAAAGCGGGCGGATACAAGAAATGGCGAATCTTCGAACCACCGAAGACGGACGGCCGAACCGTCCGCAGATAGCGATGACGACGGCGATGATGTTTATGATCCCGACCAGCCATTGGAGGAGCGCCGCAGAGTTCAGCAGGGATTCAGAGACCTGCTTCGCGAAGTGACAGAGAATACAGAAGAGTACCTGCAAGCCGACTCGCGGGGGCTTCACGAGGCTATCCTACGCGCCGACGAACTGTCCAAGAAAGTACGACAAACTACGGAAGCCACAATTGACTCGCGGTTACTTGTCAGCACCACCGACCTGTCATATCGAAAAACATTACGTTTAACTCAAGGGAGTCTCTCCCAGGGCATTGATGTTGACGAGTTTGTTTCGAAATGTATCACATATATGAGGCACGGCCGAGGAATTATGGACGACAATGCACCAGAACTCTCAAGTACTCAACGCCAACGAAGAAGAACTACCAGAGGCGATGACGATGGCGAAGACGACATTGGCGATGAGGGCGACATGATGAACTGGCCTCACCTTGGCCGCTTTGCTTGCTTGCCTTATATTAGACGCCCTGCGCTTCCTGGCTTCCTTCTTGGGCCCCTCTCCGTTGAAAAGAAGGCTCGGAAGATTGCGAAGCGAAGTGCGCCGTTCAGGCCGAACAACCTGACAGAAACCCGCCCGGAAGTACTCAACGTTGAGGATCTGGCTAAAAGGGAAAATGATCTCACCGCGATCTGCGGCAAAATCCTCCATCAACTACAAAATATACAAGCAGATATCCAACAAACTGTGATGGAGCTCATTGAAGACGAAATGGACGATGAGGAGAAGAACACAATCATGCATCAGCATGGTCTCAGAAGTACTGGTGGCCTAGATTTGATGCGCTTTGTCGTGAATCCCAAGTCGTTTGGACAGACGATAGAGAACATGTTTTATGTCAGTTTTCTGATTCGAGATGGTCGAATCGAAATCGACTTTGACGAGTTCGGTCTTCCAGCACTAGGTTAGTTTACTATGGGCGAGTTGACAACATATTGCTGACTGACTCTTCAGCTCCCGTGGACAGAGAGGCTGATGCCCAAGAAGAGGAAACCGCACGTCATGGGGCAGCGAAGCACCAGGCAATCCTATCCATGGACATGGAGACCTGGCGCGACATCATAGACACATTTGGCCTAACGGAGCCAATGATTGCACATAGGAAAGAAATCACACATTCAGGACCTGGCGCACGGGGTTGGTACAGCTGAGGGAGGGCAGGGAAATGTCAGTTGAAAGAACATGTCGAGTCTTTCGGATCCATGATCCATTGTCTTGCAGCCCACGAGATACCCTTGTTTGCATGTGTTGGGTGCTACTTCGGCGATGGCAAACATGGTCCTGGGCACAGGCCCCATGGCGAAAAGCGTTTCTTCTTTGTTCTTACTCGCCCCCTTGCCTCTATTGTCGGAACAACAAACATGAAAATTGGGATGGTCGGTGCCAATCCCATTTTTTGAAAGACCCTTGAAAGACCTATGTCTGTGCTTAACAAGTGGTGGGCGGCTTCGTTTATTTTTGGCACACTGAGAAGGCGTCAAAGCAGAGAAGGATCTCGAAGAAACTCAATAAACAAAGGCGTCCTCGAAGCTCGACGTCTACTGTTCAGCCCTTCATAATCCCCCTTGATCCTCTTCTCTTTATTGACACTTTCAGACCACTGTTTGAATAATCTGTTTCAACCATTGCCATCTTTGGAGCTCCTAACTCAACGACACATAATATCAACAACGTCCAGCACATATCCATTTGACATCGGTAGATACTTGGCTTCAGAAGGGTGCACGCCGGTTATCACTTGTTCATCCCTATCAACCGACCATAAAATCTATCGAAGGACCATAACCTTATCCTTCTCCTCTTTGTTCCCTATATCCTAAGAAGACAAAATGGCCAAAGGCGAAAGTTGCCTTTTTGTCAAAGGCTTGGTGAAGCAGGCTAAGGCCCGGTTAGACACAACCGTGCAAAGCCGAGAGGAGGAAACGAACAGCTACTTGTCAAGTATTGACGAATCTTACGAGCATGTTTGCCTGCATATCGCCTCGAAGCTCCCAGAAAAGGCTCTAGCGGCCTTGAAAACGCTTCGTGCAGCAGGAAAAGATGGCATCAAAGCCATCGTCAGTAGCGCCAATGCCACACAACAGAAGGACATCGAGATGTTTGGACAGGCTGCGGAGGTTTTGAAGTCCAAATTGGAAGCGCAGAGCCGAAGAAAAATCCAGAGCGCCGAGAAGGCAGCTTTAGAAGCGAGGTTCCAGCTGGAGGCCTACAAGAGGAAGTATGAGGGCAAGTCGTCCTTGGATGAGCAGGAATCAACCACTGCACCTGGGCCGGCTGAAGACAAGCAAGGAAAAACTCGAACCGTCAACGATAGTCCCGGTAGCGCTGGGCTAGGTTTCGAGCAGGCTCTTAACCGTACAAAGCGAAAACCTCCCGCGACGCCCCCTGGTGAGCCGTCCTCTCCAAGGGTCTGGGGTCGAAAGGGTTCACTCACGAAAGGAGCCTCGAATGTCTTGAGAATTCGTTCTCCTACCGCTAAGAACTCGGCTTGGCACGAGCCCGCTCGGGCCAGTCCCAAAGGTACCATTTTCCACAGCCCAAGGAAGTCGTCCTCTCGGAGAACGAGTGGTCCCCGGTTCCAGAGAAAGGTTCACCTTGAAGCTGAAGGCCCAAGCAGCCCGTTGTCACAAGAGTTAAGCAATGCACAGTCCAAGAAAGACGTGATTTGGCATGGGGAGTTCGACGATATGGTACCCATGATGCGAGACCTATTTCAAACTCAATCTGAACTCAACGACGAGTGGAGGGAGATCCTAGAAGCAGTCAACACTACAGAATCGGATGCGTGGAAGACCGATGATGATGACGAACATGAAGGCGAGGTTGGTGCGCTCCATGACAAACTCAGCAGGTTGAACCATGATCTGCAAGAAAAGGAGCAGCTTATAGGCGAAAAGGATCAGCTTATAAGCAAAAAGGAAGAGCTTATTAGCGACCAGAAGTCACAAATTGACGACCTCGAGAAAGAGAACCGAAAACTTGGAACGCAATGTTCGGAACTCAAGGGGGAGCTCCAAGGCAGGGACGAGCCTGATCAAGCTCCTGAACAGGCCACAGCTGGCACTCCTGTTACAGGAAATCTAGCCAGCCCACGGTCTGCAAAGTCACCCGCACCCTCTGGACATGCCGGTATCATGGCGTCACCAAATACAAAAGGATTATTCCAGCAATGGCTAACCAAAGCACTTCATGATAACCGGACACGCCTGGAAAGTGCAGTGAAACGCTGCAACCGTGAGGAGGATCGCTGCACATACGACGCATCAGAGATGCCAGACGATGATGCTAGGTACCCTAGGAAGACGACTCTCTATGACTGGGCAGCCTCGTCAAAGAATCACCGTCACGATTTTAAGGACAGTATTGATTTCATTGACGAGATCATGCGGCGGACTGCGAAGACCGAGTCCAATTCAGTTCTCTCAGATGAACTTGGAGAATCTACGCCAGCAACGGCAATGGCGACGGGAACGAGCCAGGCCAACATGAATCTACTCAAGCCTTCCGATTCTCCAACCTCCGACTACGGAAGTCACGCTTCCCAAACCTCTGAAAACACGCACTCCAGCTCTGGAGGCTCCGGTCCCTCAAGCGGGGATAGCTCCTGGGGTAACAGTAGTGTTGCTTCAGATGCGAAGTCACCCATCGCAACAGAGCAAAGTGCTGCCGAGCCAGAGGAGACCTCGACGACTGAGAATATCTCGAAGCAGGAGCAATCCTTGAAGCCAGATACTGTTCCAACCCCCTCGGGCGTTACAAAGCCAGAAGATGCGTCAGAGCTGGACAACGTCTCGAAGAATAATGACACCTCAAAGTCGGAGGGCAGCTCGGAGGAAGAGGACGCTTCAAAGAAGAAAGACATGCCAAAAAAGCAAGAAACCGCACAGAAAGACAAGTCTCCGGAGTCTAAAGATGATCAGGCCCCAGGATCTTCGAAACAAAACAAGTCATCGGCATCCGGTCACGACGAGAATGACGACGACCCAGACTCGCCGGATTGGCTATCTCTCATCCTCATCTCAGACCTATATCCTAAAACCACTGACTTTACTACAACCATTACACAGTGGTTGGATCGTCTGTGGACCAGGATGTTATCGGGTTCAGTAGTCGTCGGTTTTCAACTCGGAGCTTGGGTTCGCCTCTTCAAATTTGTTTTCTACTATGAGTACTATCTTTATCACCGGTACATCAAGTACAACTATAATCGGTGCGTCAAGGGCGCTCCGATGAACAAGAGTACGACAATGCCAATGTTCCCTGCTTCGCCTGGGTATCAGGCTCCCCTCACCATTGGATATCAAATCCTGTTTGTGGTGACTTTCCACGTGTACTTGGCCACACAACGGGAGAGAGCTATATGGTATGAGGCAAACGGTCTGGCCAGGAAGTACATGCTAAAGCGTGCTGCTATTGCCCCTTCGTCGACATCCATCTTTGGGATAGATGGGCATTTGGGGCTAGGGTGGTATGATATATTTCCGGGCATGTATTACTTCATCATTGTATGCATTTTCGCCTACTGCCCTCATTTGATCTCATTATCTGGTCTTTTCTCGGGGGTTTTCAAGAACGTTTTCAGAAAGTAGGTAATAGTTAAAGCTTGTTTAGGATGGTTGAATATGTGTTTTTTTTTTATACCTTTAACTAATGTTATTGAAAGCTGGTTGTGACCTTTATGAAAATCCAATAATGCTAGGACATGTTTTATATAGAAGTAAATCTGCAATGTACTTTATTTGAGAGGTATATAGAACTTCCCCAGCGCTTTGTGAGTTTGATGATCATTGGACTCAACTAGAGGTTTCTTCTTTGGTCCGTGATACCCTATGGTCGAATTGAATCAAGTTTATACGTTACTTTGCCAACATAGTCGTGACATTTGCATTGAAGCCCGCGTCCAAATTTTGTTTCATTTGTGCGGGACGTAACTGCGAGTATAAACGGTATTTGGAATCATGTCATATTTGACATGGATGCTCTTTGATATTACAAATACGGCATGATACGCTGTTAACGAAGCCGAGGTTCGTATGTAACGGGTCCTCGGGGTGCAATAGTACACCGGAACTAGGAAATAAGAAAAGCAGTTGATGCACTGAATAAGCAGAGCCTCACTGAAGTATTGACACGACCAGTTTTACGTAGGCTCAAAATTTAGGAGAACTAGAGCGTATTATTGCGTATTTTGTGTTACAGTATATTAAAAGAGACAAAACCGTATTCACATGGTTGTATTGGGTAGAATAGGCATGTCTCAGCACCCACTTATCTACTGCACATTAATTAAACCTTAGTCTCCAGTCCCGCTACCCTGGGCTTGAAAATCGGTCAAATGTTGATGTCATTTAGAATTACCAATTCAAGTTCAAGCTCCGCCTCGATAACTTACGACTTGCTTTATCTTAATGATTGCTCGTGATGTTACACCCAGCGGCCCCAATCAAATACTTAAACACCCGATTGCCCAGGCCCTTACAACTGTTGAAGACATCTGTATCATCATCAGTACATTCACGTGCACTCGTACAACTTGCGCCAAGACGCGACTTACACTACGAACCAAACGTCATACATCCTTCGACATCATCAACCTCGCTCACGAAAAGTCTCAGACCTGGCTCTTCATTTACCCTCTCGCCCAAGCAACGTAACTTCAGCTCACAGTCACGCCACTTGAATTCAGAAGAAATGTCGTCCAAACTTATCCCTTCAGACCCTGAGCATGTCATGGTCATTCGCAATGTCACACCCAACGTTGCCACTTTCTCAGTGCCTTTTTCACGATTCGGAAAGATCAAGATTGGTGGCCGAGGTACTCTAGGTATGCTCTACTACCTTGATCCCCAGTGTCAAACTGTGTATTGTACTGACATACATAACAGTCAAGCTCACTAATGGAAGCCTCGCCGTCTTCTCACCAGTAGCGCTCACCAAGGCCGCCCAAGCCAAGGTCTTTGAGATGGGAGGCAATGTCCGTTATATCATCGCCCTCGACTATGAGCACCACATTTTTGTTTCCGAATGGGCAAAGGAGTTTCCCGAAGCCAAGATCATCGGCCCAGAGGGTCTCCCCGAAAAGCGCGCCAAGACAACAGATGACCCCAAGATTGGCGACGAAGAGTTCGCAGTGGTATTCACCAAGGACAACAAGCGAGAGATCAAGATTGATCCTGAGTTCGATGCTGATTTCGACTATGAGTATGTCGACGGCCATGGTAATCTCGAGATTGTCTTCCTCTACAAGCCCGAGCGCGTCTTGATCCAGGCCGACCTGCTTTTCAACCTGCCACCCACTGAGCAGTATAGCAAGGTTCCTGACGAAGAAGTACCTCAAGACGGAGCTATTGGCAAGCTATTCGCCTGCGTTCAAAACCCTCGTGGCGATGTCAAGTGGCTGCAGCGATTCAACTGGTACCTGCTCGCCAAGAACCGCGATAGCTTCAATGACAGTATGGCACTCATCTCTGAGTGGGATTTCACCACCATGATCCCCTGCCATGGTGACGTCTTGGAGGGAGACGGCAAGGAGGTGTTTATGAAGGTGTTTGACTGGCACCTCAAGGGACACAAATAGATGCCCAGCATGGAGGCGATGACGATGATGACGATGTACAAGTAGGGCACTGAGGAGTTGGGGAGTAACATAGTACTAGAGAATTTGATTGATACCAAGTGATGGATGAGTTGGATAGTTTGTCAAACTATACTTGTAGACCAGATAGTTTTACAAAACGTTACCGAGTGTACAACATCAGACATAAATTGGGTATATTATTTTGAACCCTGAACGCCACTATCACAAACATCGCCCATGTCACTATTTTTACCCTTATCCAATGTATGCCTTAGCACGCCTTTTCCTTTGTCAACTACAGTCCCATTATGCACACTGGCTTGGTCGCCCGACGGCCCAGCGGCAGATGTACCTGTGGATGCCTTCCTTATTTTATCCAAATAAATCGATCCAGCGGCAGCTATGGAGTTCGCTCTCCCATCTGTCTTGGGTGGAGGCTCAGGTTCCATCTCGACGAATCCAAACATGGGAGTTGATTTAGAGTCGGAGCTGATCAGCTCACCCCTCTTGTGGACAAAATCGCCAAGTTTCCCCAAGATGGCAAACTCGAGCTTGAGTTTTACCGAGTAGAATACTGCTTTGATACCTTGCTGCCAGAGGAAATTGTTGGTAAAGCAAACCACGAGTAGTGTGATGTCGATAAGCACGATCAATACGTTAATACCAAGGAGCTGCCAGATGATACGGCGAGTTTGGTGCTCTGCTATCTTTTTCCTGATGATTTCCGTAGTCTTCCAAATATAGAAGCCTGATAAAATAAAGTTTTGTACGCAGAAAAACGTCAATTGCGCCTTTTGAACTCTCACATAGGCGCCGTCATAGTCGTGTTTTCGTTGAGGGCTGACGGTAAAGAGAAGAACCGTTATTGTGCAATGCCAGACGACAGCATTTGCAATAATCATCCATTTCACAAACCAAAGGACCGTGGCACTCTTGACAATCAGGTGAAGTCGAGAGTATAGAACAAGAGCTTGGCCGGTAGTCAGGAGTATCCAACCAATGTCGTTGATGAGCATATCTGCGATGTCACCGATAACGTCGAGGTAGCGAATTAGCCAGCCTGTTGCATATGGCAACAGACCGAAAGCAGCAACGGCAAGACTCCAATAGTAAAGGTCGTTGTGTCGCCTCGAAGATGTAAATATGAGAGCGAGTAGCTCAATGCCATTGTATATCGAGATAGTGGCGCAGGTCTATAGCGGCAATGTCAGTTGGTTGATCATATCCTATGTGGTGCGAGGGTCCGTACAATGACCATTATGGCTTCTGGGGTGTAATTCCCATCGGATGTGATCCTGGACATGGCATCGCTGCGTCTCGGAAGAGGCATCTTGGCCTACCTCGGGCGAGGAGAGGCCGTATCATGAGCTGACGCAGCAAGGAACAGGACTCTACACAGATGGAGGTGAAGCATCAGCATCAACATCAGCGAGTTGTTGATGTTGAGAAGAGACTGGGCCATGACGATTAAACACCGCACGTGCTTGTTTAAGTGAAGAAGTTTAGGTGCTAGTCTAAGGGTGTGCACCGGGAGGCGATGAGCCGGCGGCAGTTTCGCGGATGTCTCCGATAAAAATCTATTGATTCATGGGCATGATGGTGTGGCTTCAAGGTTTAGTCCATGCATCCATAGCTCAAGGCAACGGGTACCTTGCAAGGGCGAGGGTCAGAATATAACTGCCGCGAAGGGAATGATGTTATGATCAATGCCGGTTAAACATGACAGGGCGATGCAACAACAAACATGACATCTAAGAGTAGATTCAAGGTTCTCATTGGAACACTCAGATACGAACGAGAGTCATGCACCTTCCCCCTATCCAGGAAATAGATCTCGGTGAGATAGAAGATCGACAAGTTAGTACCTAATAGCTAGGTACAGTACTAAGAGTAAGAGGTTCACAAAACCATTGAATATCTTCAATCGACTAATGATTTCAGCCATTGAACTAGATAGAGATCTTACCGTTATTTGAAAAATAGCTGCTCAATAAATCACAACTATAATCGCTTTTCAAAGTACCTTGAAGTTGGGAGGAAGACGTGACTTTGCCGCGTGATTGGATGTCCCCGCGGTGGAAGCTGGGTAACGTCACCTCTTATCTTATCGCACCTCAATCCTCAATCGGCCAACTACGCCATCATTCGCGGGCTCACATCGCAACTCAACCTTGACCTTTACCAGCGCATTCTTCACTTGCGCTGTCTTGCACCTCCCACCACCTCTATTCATCCGATACAGCATGACTTAGCACATCATGTCTGAGTACGGGCGTATGGACCCGTTCTCCTTTGCGGGCTCTAAGGATGTCCATCATCCCGTGAGCATTCGCATGTAAGAGCGGCCCCTCCAACACGCTGCGCCTATGGGAATGTTGACAAGCTGACTTGTGCGCAGAATGAACCTTGAGGGCGAAGAGCCTCCTTTCAAATTTTCAACCCTTCTGGAACGACCCGACTTGCGCCACGTTGGTTCTAATATGAGGTGCGCGACATTACCTGCGGTTCCTTTGCGCCAGGCTAACAATGGCTGTTAGCTCTTATTCCGACCTTTATGTCACCGTACAGGTCTGGGCTGGCTCGAAACCCTTGACTGTTCCCGTTCAGACGGCCTACAAACCTTTCCGATCCGAACGAAAGTACGATACCCCCCAAGCGTGAAGGAGCTTTTGTTGATTAAGACCATAGGTGGAACGAGTGGCTTCAGCTCCCCATTACGTACGAGTCTTTACCTGCCAACTCATTCCTAGCCATTACAGTATGGGACCTGTCGCCAACAGGTGGGAAAGGTGCCCTAGGCCATGCCGTTCCTTTCGGTGGTACTACGCTGCCCATGTTCGATGAGGATAATCAGTCGCAAAAGGGAAGACAGAAATGCCTTGTCCATCGCCACAAACACGCAGACGGCACCGACAGTACAACGACTCCTGCCTTGGTATCGACAAAGAAAAAGACATCTCGAAAAGGGCATGTTCCCCCACTGGATAAGGACGCAGAGGAGCTAGACCGGATGGAGACTTTATTCAAGAAACATGAAATGGGCGAGATTCCTCGGGTTGACTGGCTAGACCAGATGGTCTTTCGAAGCTTCGAAAAACGGGGTCTGCAAGCTGCCAAATCGTCAATGAAGATGCTTCAGAGACAACAAGCCATTAACGGGGAGAACGATCCAGATAGTCAAGACGGCGAGAACGAAGATGGACGCCCCGGTCAATCGACATTCCTTCTTAACGTTGAATTACCACGGTTCGACTTCCCTGTCGTCTTTGCCGACCACGAATACGACCCTCCCCCGATTTCAGCCCTCCAAAATCTTTCAGTCTCCCAGGCCAGCGTTGCCCATCGTCAGCCACAGGTTCAATATGGCCCTGGTATCAACGCCCTAGGCGAGAGTTCTGCTGCGCTTGGAGGGCGACTCATCAAAGCTTATGACCCTGAAGCTGGACACAGGGATAACCCGGCAGAGGCCAAGCACCGAAGACTATTCCGAAGCTCCCATCGGCACGGTATTCTTGACAAGGACTTGAAGCCAAATGCCAAGGTCCGAGATGAGCTTAATCTCATCATGTCATACTCTCCGACACACGTCCTCACTCCCGAAGAGACAGATCTAGTGTGGAAGTTCCGCTATCACTTAACCAGAGACAAGAGAGCTTTGACAAAATTTGTCAAGTCAGTCAACTGGAGCGACCAGAGCGAATCGAGACAAGCTATACAAGTACTCGGGCGCTGGACTGCGATTGACATTGATGATTCTCTCGAACTCCTCGGCCCCTCTTTTGACAATTCTGCTGTGCGGTCCTACGCCGTAGAGCGATTGCGCAAAGCCGATGACGAGGAACTGCTGTTGTATCTTCTTCAACTGGTCCAGGCGCTTAAATATGAGCATATATCGACCAGCTCAGAAGAGGAAAGCAGTCAAGACTCATCCCTAGCCCGCTTCCTGATTCAGCGGGCAGCAGCCAACTTTCTGCTGGGAAACTATTTCCACTGGTATTTAATGGTAGAGTGTGATGATCTAAGCCTCGAACAAGGCGTCGACAACCGCAACATCTACCGCAAGGTGGCATACGACTTCATGGCTGAGCTTGTCAAGCAGCCAGATGGCCAGGAAACACGCCAGATCCTATTGCGCCAAGCTGAGCTAGTTGCAATTCTTTCAAGAGTGGCACAAGAGGTCAAAACGTCAAACGAATCGATCGCGAAGAAGGTTGATCGCGTCAAGCATTTCTTAGCAGATCCTAAGAACGAGTTAATGACCTTTGATCCGCCTCTACCGATGCCGCTTGATCCCTCAATACTGATCACGAGCGTTATTCCAGACCAGACCGTGGTCTTCAAGTCTTCACTGAACCCTTTCAAATGTACCTTTAAAACAACAACAGGAAGCTCGTATCCTATCATCTTCAAGCTGGGTGACGATCTTAGACAAGACCAGCTTGTTATTCAGATCATCACTCTTATGGATCAACTATTACAGAAGGAGAATCTGGACCTCAAGCTGTCACCCTACAAGATCCTGGCGACAAGTACTTCGGCTGGTGCTTCGCAGTTTGTACAATCTGCGAGCTTGTCAAGTATCGTCAACAAGTTCAAAAACAATCCAGCCTTGGCCTACCTGAAATACCACAACCCGGACGACAGACAGCCTCTTGGCGTTCGACAGGAAACGCTGGATACATATGTGAGATCCTGCGCAGGGTACTGTGTCATCACGTATATCCTTGGCGTCGGCGATCGTCACTTAGAGAATCTGCTTCTTGCGCCCGACGGCCATTTCTTCCACGCTGATTTTGGTTTTATTCTTGGTCGAGATCCCAAACCTTTTGCACCCCTGATGAAGCTATCGAAAGAGATGGTGGACTGTATGGGCGGCGTGCAATCGGAGCACTACAAGCAGTTCAAGCAATACTGCTTCCTGGCATACACAGCGCTGCGCAAGTCGTCCAACCTTATCCTCAATCTCTTCAGTCTCATGGTCGACGCCAACATCCCGGACATCCGACTCGAGCCCGACAAAGCGGTGCTCAAGGTGCGGGAGCGTTTCCACCTGGAATTAAGCGAAGAAGAAGCTTTGAGATATTTTGATCGGGTTATTGAGGATACTCTGACAGCGTACGCGCCCGTTGTCATTGACAAGCTACATGAGTGGGCGCAGGCTTTCCGGGCGTGAGTTTAGATTGGATGGTTGTGACTGGGAATGGAGTTTGGGAGTCTCTAATATGAGAGTGCAATTAGCCTGGACTGGACAATTGACTAGCAATTTGGCTTTCTGATCGTGCTGGTTTGTTTGTGTAAACAGAGATTTCCCCTACATATATCTTTGATATGTCCAAAAAATCCGAAGCACGGTCGAAGGCTTCTTCGCTTGCCTGGAGCGGGCCTTTTCAACTATGGTACACTGACCAACGAATCGTGAATAATCTCCATTACATCTTCCTATTCAGTACTTTTGGTAGGTTCGTCCTCATGTTTCACCAAAGGTGAACACACCCTTGCCCTTACGGAATCCCTGAAGACCCTGCTGGACAGCATTGCGCAGCGTTCCCTCCTCCGTATCCCAGTCCCACTTGACTTCCTCGATAGGGACATCACGGAACTGTCCCGAGCGAATGATCTGGAGGATATCATTGATTGTGTGCCTCCTGCCAGTAGGGTCCTGGTCGTTCCACCTGCTCAGCCAGAAACCAAAGAAGCGGATGTCCTTGAAAATGAGAAGACCAAGAGGCAGTTGAACAGGCTGCTTGGACATGCCGCCGTATGAAACCATGGTTGCGCCATGGCCGAGTGAGCGAGCAATGGCAGTTGCTGATTTGCCTCCGACGCCGTTGAGGCCCAGGCCGATCTCCTCACGGCCCTTGCGGGTGATTTCGGCAAGCTGATCTTTCCACTCGCGCGAGAGGAACTGAGACTCAGTAACGACGACATCGGCACCGAGGTCTTGAAGCTCCTTCTTCAGAGCCTCAGTCGCTTCGGGGGTTTCACGCTCACGGAAAACATTGATGCTCCTCAAGCCCCAGAGCTTGCCGAACTGGATAGCAGCCCGCCCGACACCTGAGTTGGCACCGTTCTGGATAAACCACTGTCCGCTACCAACCTCAAGGGGGCGCATGCCCAGACCAGCTTGAGGGCCGGCATTGGGGCCGTAGGATCGCAGGATACGGTAGGCTGTAGCTGGGTTCACACTGACGGTCGCGACCTGCGTGGGGGTCAAGCCCTCCTTGTCAATCTTGATAAACTTATCGGCCTCATCAACAGCATGTGTTCTCCAGGTACCGAATTGACCAATGGCGGGGATAACCCAATCGCCCTTCTGCAGTGACGAAGAGGAAGAACCGGTAGATACCACCTCGAAAACACCCTCATTACCAGGAATGGCAGAAGGCTCGGAGGTGCCAATGAGGGAGGTAAATGGGGGCTTGGCGCCATAAGTGCCTTGAACGGTGTTGATGTCGGCGGGGTTGATAGGAGCGGCGAGGGATCGGACGAGGACTGAATTTGAGGGAATGGATGGCGAAATGGAGTGAGTATGAAGGCTGAAAGTTGCATTGTTAGTTTTGTTTATGATCGGAGATTGTAAAATACATACCTAAGAACATCAGAAGGTTCTCCAGGCTTGGAAAAGACGAGAGCTTTGGCTTGTGTGTAGCCATAAGGACCCGACTTGTATCGTGCCGCAGTCATGGGAAGCCGGGCCAAATGTTGAGCGTTGAGCTTCGCCGAAGGCCGAGCGAGCCCTGAAGCGAGCGGCCTAAGGCGTAGACATTGTGCACTCGCCATGTTATAGGTTGATAGTCAATTGTTTTAACAGAAGTAGAAGAATTGATTGCTTTCCCTCGTTGTTGAAGTCGCACGATGCTCAAGTTAGTTTAACTTTTGACGAAACAAGTTGAGCCGAGCTCGCTATGACGTCGGGTTAAGGAGCCAATCAGACTATGCGATTAACCGGGGCACAGCTCCAGAAAAACAGTCAATGTGGGATAATGGATCCCGCGAGTGTGGGACGCGGGGCCCTTCCTAGATCGGGAATTGTCGACGAGACGGGTAATACATGAGATAAGATTGGGGATAGTGGCAGAGTCTCGACGGCTTGGAAGGGGATGCGTGATCATGCTAGCTCAGAGACCCTGAAAATTTCAGGTACTTGACGATACATGACATCCCATGACTCGCAACGGTTGCAACTTGAAGCAACGGCGGCCGAGATGGGTTGCACCAAGTAAAGGGATAACAGTCTGTTACATACTAGAGCACAATTAGTTGATACTAAGATCCACGAGGGTGTTCGCTCAGTACGAAGGGAGGATAGTGGGATCTTGAATGGACCCATCCATAAGCACAAAGGCAAGACAATGGCGCTGAAACATGTTTTAGTCAAATGGTTTCCCGTTCCTGGTCTCCCGTGGAAACGCAATCCAGTCAGTCCCAGTTATAGTGTTTTGTTGATTAAGAGTCCTTGCGCTGAACTGCGCCTCAACTGCCAAGCACTTATATACGAGTTCCGGGAGAGTAATCTCGGCAGAAAAGTAGCTTCTTAATAGGGCCAATTTCCAATTCAACGACAAGTTGAGTTATAGTATAACACTCTGCATTATTGACATGGGCCGTTGGATCTAAATGCCGTTCTAGTCGAAACATATTGGCGCCAACGGTTCATGAAGCGGATGTTTTGACACGCACGTCTGTGGCGTAAAAGGGTGCTGTCGTTTCTTTGTAAGGGAGAAGGGAAGGGAGTAAATAAAGAACCAAGAATACGCCATCCACTCACTGTAATCTAAAAGAAGAACATGACAGACAATTGAACTGTTACCAGTGATCCAAGAGGACTACCTCCTCACCCTCTGCGGACGAGTCAGTAACCTAGGCCCGTCCCGTGCCCTTAAGGGACTGCATGACAGCTTCGAGGTTGACAGTCGGTACTTGACAGGTACCTGTCGTCTCGAAAGCCACATGCTGCGGGAGAGGCCGCTATTCCCCATCTCGACTAGACCAATCAGAATTGCGCGACCCAGGTACCCATCAGTACCTCGTGGGCATCCAAAGGCGCGCCCAACTCGCGTGGCTCCAGCAGGTTCGCTGCAGCCGTTCAGGGGCAGGCCCCGAAGAGGAAACACACCTTCTGCAAAAGAAGCGAAAGTACCCTCCTTGTACCTCTATTAGGTTCAAGTGCCAGCCACGACATGCTCCACTTACCTCACGAAGGGTAGCACCTACCTTTGGCTCCAAGACCACGTCTTGTACCAATTCTTTCTTCTCTGAACACTTTCTCCTCCCTCCCCATCTCCATCTCAACATCTTTTACTCTCTTGTCTCCTATTCTACGCCTTTTTTGAGCCTCAAACATTGCTATCACGGCCCAAATCTTGCTCTTAACCGACTGGTGATCACCGCAATTGCTCCCCAAGACCAGGATCACCCTAATATCCAAAAAGCACGCCACGCCGTGTTGAGCATCCTTGCAACTTGCAGTCAACGACAAGCCACCCGACCCTTGCTACTTACCTCGTTGTTCTATGGTACCTATCCTGGGCCTGGCCTGAGCCGTTGACCAGACTCTCCTTTCCTCTTCGCCCTGTTCTTGCGGGGAGTTGAAACTCAGCTTCGTCATCTTATCCCGCTTGCTGGATCCCAGTCATCGATTTCAACGTCACTGAGAGTCTTCATTGATAGCTCAATCATCTCTTGAGCTTGCCGACCCTCGCTAAATACCCCTTTCCGAACTCGGGCCCTCGCTCTCGCCATCGACCTACTTTCTTCCACTTCGACCCATACCGTGCACGATTCAACGACTTGATTCACATCATGTCGTCTCTTTTCGGCAAGAGCGGCGGAGGCTCGCGATTCCAACTGCCCGCCCTCAATCTCAACTTTGGCAGTATCACAGACGGCACCAACATCCCACCGCCTCCGGACTCGCCTGTTCAGAAGGTTCCCACTCCTCCCCAGACACCGCCACCTGTCAAGGAAGTCAAGAGCGAACCCGAGAAGGAGGCTGTGAAGGAACCTGCGCAGGATACATACGGCAAAGTCACCGAGGACGATAGCAAGGACACACCTCAACCAAGCATCACTGCTTCTTCTAATGGTAATCTCGCTGGAACCAAACGCTACGCCGATGAGGATGCCCCCTTGAGCCCGGCTGCTTCAAGTCGCCAAGGCAGCATCCGTCGCCTATTCAGTAGGACCATGTTGAATAACAGTTATGCAGAGGGCCAGATATCATCGAACGGAAGTGTCCCAGCCGCAGGACTCGCTCGGCCAGCTAGCCAGGGTGGCGCGAGCTATCTCGACGAACGCAAGTCGAGAAGAACCAGCGGCTGGTTCAGGCGCATGAGGACCGGAGATTCAGCCGCCAACAAACGAGCTAGCACCATGTTCATGGAGGAGGAGCCAGAGCCTCCTCGCGCACCGACGCCCAAGAAGCCTGTGGGCCCGCCACCTCCCATGATACCCGAATTGTCCGATATCGAGAAGGATAACGGAAGCTTGGGTTCTGATCTTTTCAAGAACATCAAGTAGACGGATAAATTAGTTCGATACTTGGAGCAAAAAGCGCTTGCCATGCTCGACTCACCAATACCGGCCGAACAGCCACCCCTATTTTCCCTTTTCAACTATTTACATATTCAGAGACCAGAGATTGAGACAACAACACAACACGTCATACCATATCCCCCCCCATTTTCGATGGAGCCAACGGCAGCACAATACGAGCCGGCCCAGTGCTTTTTTAAAAAGAACGTTGCTTTTACTACAGCCCTTCAGCGACAGGGCGGACGTTTTCGGCCTATGTCTTGGGGAGCAAGGTGTGTCTGGTAGACTAAAGGGGGATGTAGAAGAGAAGGAAATCAAGAGCAATGCAGCATGATGGAGGCAGCTCATCAAGATACCCAACTCGTTTCGCGAGCTCACTTATCCGGTGTGCGATTATGTATTTGTTTTCTTCTTCTTTGGCATTGCTTTAGTTGTCTACGTCACTCGCCATGATATTGCACTCAAGTGCATCGTCATTTTACGGTTTCATGTCATTACTTGTCATTTATTACTTACCACCATCACCTGACGGCCCCCGTTATTGCTAGTTGGCAAATTTTTCTGGAGTATTATTTTTTGTAAGAGCTACAAGGCTACTTTTGATCTGTTGTTGAGGATAAAAGAGAGACAGGAGTCTGCCAAGGCTGCTTTTGGGTGTATACATCTATTTCTGTGGAGAGAAACTTGCACAGAGTGGCGACTCTGTTTTTTGGATAAAACAACAAGATGTTGGAAGCAAAAGTGCCGAGATACTGGCCAAAGCTCCGTTTCTAGAGAGAATTACCTATGTGATTATTGGATACCACCTTTACGTAGAATCAGACATGGGACAGGCGTATTGTCCAGCCCAGATCCTCCACATCTCACGGTGCTCAACCTGTCCCATGCGTAAAGGAGGCTGACTAGAGATCTACGATAATCAAGGCTTGCTTGCGTACTGTAATGAAGCATAGACCAGGATATACGCACAAGACGGTCCTTGTTGACAAGATCTAAAAATATGATATTATGTTGGTCCAGCATGTATAGAGATCTGCAGGTTGTATTTACTTCATGAATCGTAAGTGTCCTCTTGTAAAATACCAAGATGTAAATCCGAAATGTCCGCCCTAATCGTGTTCCTTTATATGCCCGTCTATGTTGGATTCATTATATGCATGGTATCATAGCCAACGTTCCTGTGGCTGTGCTCTCTCATCGTCATCATCTAGAGTGACACGAGTATATGACCTGTTTGCCGTATTCAAACTCTGCGTTTCTGTTTCCCAGGAACGGGGCTCCCTCGTCACCATGGGGATGTTTTCTGTAGCACTGATCCGACTGTCCTCAATTCTACTTACAAGTACGACGGGCACAGTCTTTGCTCGCTCGCCAAGTTGCTCAGTCGTATGGGCTTGCTTGAAAACATCGCCGACTACCATGCCTTTGGCTAAGACGGCGAGCTGGCTTGACTTCCATACAGGCACGGCCCCTGTCTTTCGGTTCGTTGAGCGTATGGTGAGGATTAGAAGAACTAAAGCCCCAAGCTCGGTGATGCAGTGCAGAATGATCCAGGGCCACACCACGGTATATACTGTTATTGGTTTCAGCAAGTCAGCTGTTCTTACTACGCTGTCTCCATCAGCGTCCTCGCGTAAAGTATTGCTCATGCTCTCGGCGATAGTCTCGAATGTCGAGTCCAACTCCATCTTCCAGAGTGTTTTGGCACTGCTTGGGCGATACTGTTCCGCTGGCTTCATCACCTTCTTGTCGCGGTCATCCAAAGCCGGATGTGGCCAAGTGGAGATGTAGAAACCATTGGGCACATCCCAGTCCTCGAGAGCCTCGGTGCAGTTTTCCCTGTTCAAGCAGTAGGCGAAGAAGTTCTGAGCATAATAACTAATACCCTCGACAGCTTCCTGGGAGATATTCCACTTCGTGTCGTCATCATGGATAAGTTGGAGGTCGCCTCGTGTGATGTAAGAGCCTTTCGGGTGGTATGCCAAACTATTAAGGATCGTTTTCGAAACGTTTTCAAATTTCGAATCCAGTGGAGCCCAAGAGTTTTGATTCCGCTTCACGCCCTTCAGCTCTGTCGAGTTGAACCAGACTGCGCCTCCCTTCTTCTTGACGTTGTAGGTTTTGGCGCAGTAGTAGAGTGCACACTCTGAGGCATGCACTTCAAAATTTGGCCATTTCTTGTTGGATTCCAAGTCCGGAACGGCCTTGTCAACTTTGATAATAGATTGGGACCAGATGAGGGTATCGATGTCAGACATAGTGACAGTGTCGCTTGTATTTGACGTGCCGCGCATTGTCATATATACCATGGTGTTGTTTGGTCCGTACTCGTCGTCCAAGTTGTTCAAGGTTAGGTTGTTAGGTAGCCTGTACTCAGTGCAGCCAGACTTTGCCCTTGCAGAACTTCCATCGAACTGGAGCTCTGAGAACTGGGAACCTGTGCTCTTGTTGTTCTTGGACAAATGTGAGGTAATGTTGCTGCATCTGGAGCAAACGGCCAGTGACACCAAAGGTTTGGCTTCACAGTCTTGGGCCGAACAATTAAAAGGGAACTGTTGCACAAGTGTTGCCGAGTCTGCCGTGAGACCATATGTAATTGCGGCTTGCATTGCAAAATCTGCATTGGAATTAACGTAGAGATCGTCGAATAGCTCTACACGTCCATCATCCGTGACTGTTCAAGGTTAGTTGGATGGAAGAAAGAAAGAGAGAAAAAGCCTGAATGCTTTGCTTACCTATGCTAGCAACCATGATGGCCCCCATTCGAAGTCCCGCAGAATATCGAGAGGCATAAGGTATCACGGCTGCGCCAGATTCTCGTTTGAATATCTGTTTCAGTTGAACCAATTGCTGAGCGAACGGGTCCATAGCAAGCGTCAAAATTGTGGCTATGGCCCCAAGGCGAATGAGAAGACTAATAAACACATCGTCAGTTATGTTGGCTGATCACAGCTTACTAGATGGAGGTTCTCAGCTTACCCTCCATGAAGACTACGGCTCCACAGAACCATAAGGCTTCCCCAAGGCCCACGGCTTGCTTCGGAAATCATCTCAAAGTCGTAAAGACGTCGAGGCTTTCCAGAGAACAGAACCCAATTTCCTTGACTAATGCAGCTCGCAACTGTAGTCATCAGGGTTGCCTTGCTTGCGGTCGAGAGAATGGACACGATGGCGTTGAGGGTGATGAGCTTGTCGTCGAATATGGGCTTCTCATGATATGCGAGGAGAAGCGAGGCCATAGATATGAGTAAGGCAATAGAAGCAGCCATGGCTGCTATCTCAAAGACCCATGGCTTGAGTTTGTTGCTGCCTGCTTTTGCCATGGCGAGCTTCTATTGAAGAAATAAATACGACGAAAGGGGGGTTTCAGATCATAAAGCATCTCGATAATTCATATCATGTCCAAAGAAAACATTTTGAAAATACTTGGAAACCATGAGAAGGAAAAGAGGAGATTGAAGGTAAGCTATTCATATAGGACTATGTATGATTTGATTGGTCAGGTTTGAGCGAAAGATGACCCGTACCTACCCGCATATGTTTCTAGAACTTGTTTCATGATGAATCCTTCCTTCCACTCGTACTTGGTTAGAGAATGAAGCCACGGCAAGAGCCTGTAGGGCTAGGCCTGGATCTGGAAGGCCAGCTCTCCTGCTTATTCTATTGCTATTTCTTGGCTAATTTTATATGATGTTTATGCTTAATATCCGTATAAGCGATGCTTGCCTAATCGAGATATATTCTTCACATAGTAGGCCCTAAAGGCGCAGTTCGCTGCAGTTGAACAGAAGAAAGGCAATCAAGCAAATAGAACTTTAATTGCACTGCAGCTTGAACAACGTAAGCCTAATTATGGGCCGTTCCATGTACGTGTGTCCTTGAAGTCTTTGTTCTAAGCCTCCACTGTTAGTCTATGAATAGTAGTCAGGCACCACAAGTAGTTATTAGAATCTTAGCCCTATAAAGAGTAAGTGCGAAATCCGCTCGAGCATGTTGAGTTGTTGACCGGCGATAGTTATAGCACCTATTTTGGCAGTGCATCATGAGTAAGTTCTCGTGTTGCCTGAGCTTGGCAGCTTGGCCCAAATTCACCAAAGTCCCGTTCGACTTTATATAAAAGAGGGCGGGATGGTGAGTTGTAAGTGACATGATGTCCAGGCTCAGCACGCCCATCTAGAATCACAATCGTTCAGAATCATTACCTTTCACTCCAGCCAGCATGAAGCTACACCAAGTCATTCTCATTCTCAGCCCTCTGGCCTTGGACTTCACTGAAGCCATGACTGTGCCAGAATATGCTGTATCTTCAAACAGCCCAGGCCTGGACTGGAAAAAGTGCAACTTTGGATTCCCAAAAAAGATGCAAGAAATGGTCACGTTTCCAGCCGATTGCGCAACGCTCGAGGTTCCCCTGGACTATTCAGGGTTGACTACCAGCAAAACATTCGACCTTCAGCTTTTCAGAGCCAAGGCGACCAAAAAGCCGTTCAAGGGCAGTGTTTTGTTTAACCCGGGTGGCCCTGGAGAGTCTGGAATACAGGGTGTGATAGAGCTTCAAGAGGAGTTTGTGAAGTAAGTTACTTACGTCTATCGGTCCCCCTGTTGTTATCTTTTTAACTACTACACGCAGGCTTCTTGGCGGCCATTACAGCATAATTGGATTTGATCCACGGTGAGTTCTGAAGTACGACTTGTACTGTACACGGCTGATACCATTGGATGTTAGCGGTGCCGGGCGAACGCTCCCTTTCAACTGCAGCGCAGAGACTCAGACCCAGCAACCAAACTCGACTGATGCTTCTAAGAGAGACTATACTCCTCGTCTAGAAGGTGATTCGTTTCCACCTGGAAATGCTTGGCCCCAGGTTATGAAAGAAGGCTGGGAGGAATCAAAGACAGCAGCCGAGAAATGCTTCAAGAACCAGCGAGAAACCGGCCGTTATATTGGCACAGCTGCTGTGGCCCGCGACATGCTCAGAATTGTTGACGCTCTCAAAGAAGATGGCCAACTCCGCTACTATGGTGTCTCGTACGGCACTGCCCTAGGCCAGATCTTTGCTTCCATGTTTCCTGATCGTGTCGGGCGTATGGTGCTTGACTCCAACCTGTTTGCCGCCGACTGGCTCACCACCTCTGACAGTATCGGCGCCCAAGACACAGAGAAAGCCTTTGACAAGTTCTTGGATGAGTGCGTTGCCGCCGGCCCCAAGTTATGCCGACTAGCCAACTATTCTGGCCCAGACACAAAGGCAAAAGACATCAAAACTGCTGTCAAAGATGTCTTTCAGAAATTGATGGATAATGACCCCAGTATTCTAAAAGGCGCCGAACTTTCTAAGGATGATTACCCATATGGAGGCGCCAGTCTTGCACGTCTTCTCAAAAACAACATGATGGACCAGCTTCTTAGACCATCTGGTTACGAGAAGCTAACCGACTTAACCATGCTCGTACTTGAGCATAAGTGGGAAGATGATTCGACTCCGGACGCAGAAGTGCCTGCAGAAGAGCCCGCAGAAACTCCATGGAACCGCGGTTCGGATGCCCTTGAAGGCATCAGGTGCTCGGATTCTTCGTTCCGGGTCGAGACACCAGACGATCTGTACTCAATTTACCAGCTGCACATGAGTCACGGCTCCTTCTCCGAGGGAGATAACAGACTGAAATGTGCACGCTGGCGATTTGACGCAGTCGAGAGAATCGATACCAACAAAATGCGAAACGTCAAGACAAACAACCCCATTCTGTTCGTCAACAGCCCTTACGACCCTGTCACGCCGCTTGTAGGCGCCTGGGCAGCTTCTGCTAGGTTCCGCAAGAGCCGAGTCTTGATCCATGAGGGCATCGGTGTAAGTGCATTCCTCTGTATCTCAATGAACGGTGTGTGTGATCTAACTGTTTATTCCTAGCATGGCTTTATCGCGCATCCGTCCAACTGTACCAACAAGGCTGTCCGCAGGTACTTTGATAATGGGGACATGCCAGAGGTTGGCACCGTCTGCAAGCCCGATATGACGGTTTACGAGTACATCGAGCACACGAAGTCTGAGTGAGTTAATAACGATGAGGAAAAGTCAAAACTGTGTGGAACTTTTAAGGTGGTGGCAGGATCGGTATCAGAGTGAGGTCTATTGGGTGTCCCTGGCAAAGTAAGACTGCAGGATTTGGGAACATACTTTATTTCTATATCGTTACTCAGACATTCAGCCCTTCATTTCTGAGCTTCTCGTATAAACCCCCCATTGAAGCTGCGTATCCAGGTACCATAATGCCCTCACCTGTTGGGACTGGCGCATTGTAAAGAGGCACCACTCTTGTCGCGCCCTTGGTAACCTCTAGAATTGTTCCATCGCCGAGCTCTGGGTTGATGACGAGCTGCCACATGCCTTGAGCTACCTCTTCAGGCTCAATAAGAACCGTGTCCTCTTCCAGCATCACTGCTTTGGTTGGATCTTCTCGCCATATAGGAGTCTATTCTCACTGTTAATGGCCACTTGGGGAGTTATCAAAGATTCTGACAAGAAACTTACTGCTACGGCGCCGGGGGCTACACACCCAACACGAATACCAAGCTCATCACGTAGTCCTCCTAACGATTGTACAAAACCGTGCAAACCATGTTTGCTGGCAAAGTACAACGGTGTCGTGATGCCTGCTCCATAACCAGCCATACTGCCAACATGCACGAGACATCCCTTCTTCTTCGTTTGGGTCCAGTATCCAATAGCTAGCTGACTGAGTCGAACGGGAGATACCAGGTTCACATCCAAGATAGAATAGTGCCCTGGATCTGCATCAGCAACATCCCTAGAAACACTATCCTGGTTGGTCTCCGTCTTGGGAGCTTCCCAGAAAGACGACCATTTAGGCTCGAATAGGCCAGCGCCTGGAATGACAATATCGACAGACGGAAACTTTTCCAAGGCCGTCTTCCATGTAGCTGTCAATTGGGGCCAAGAAGTAACATTGGTTTCTTGAAAGAAGGCTCCAGCTTTGCCTTCAGCAGCTGGGAAAGGATATTGCTCCAAGAGTTCTTCAGCTTCTGGTCGCAGCTTGAGATCGGCAATGAGGACTGAGCACCCATGTTCTAGCAGTATGCGAACAAAGTGCAGGTTGATGCCTATGTTTCATTGTCAGTTACTGAAAAGTCGACAGGCCCTATGATCTAGCTGTAGATACGGCTACATACCTGAGCCAGCACCAGTGACGAGTGCGTATTTCCCTTGCACAGAGGTTGCCATCTTCTGTATTAGATGTATTCTTACTCCAAAGACTAACTGCCGACCCCTAGATGTTGTGATCGACAGCAAGGGTCTGGCGAAGCGAGTATCCTTCCAAGATTGTGCAGTCTTACTTGAGTCGCGAACACGCTGTCTGCCTTGTGAGAGTTGCAGTCTGTCTTCGGATGTGTTGTTCAACCAAGATATCAACGAACTAGAGAGATGGAAGAATACGTTCAGTTGGAGGTTCTGCGGGGTAATCGTGTATTGTGAGTGTGGGCTGAGGAGTCTAGATAAATACACCGTTTCATTCAAGGTTAAAGCTATTGATCCTTACCCTTACCCTGGTATGAGTTGTCTCGCCTCGCCTCCTCTCTGATGCACCTTCAGATCCTGGCCTTCTCCTCATCTCCGTCTCCATCTCCAAACCCTTGCATCGTGACTGAATCCTCCGGCTTCCCTTCCCGGCATGCCCACCCGTCCACTAATCGTAACGTCTCGCGACTCCACACTCGATTCATGAGCGATAATCGGACGGGCACTAAGGCTATGATGATCAAGGGAAACGCAGGGGCCGCAACTGTCAGGGTCACCCCGAAAACGATGCCTGTCATGATGATTTGAGTGACGGTGTACATGTGGATCCCAAGCCAACTGACTCCGTCTGGGAGCGCAGGGAGATCAGAAGGCGGAGTGAGAAGATTAACAACTCGGTCAAGAATAGGGTTGACCGACAAGGACTGGTAACCCATGAAGAGGAAGAGGCCAGCGAGCACCGATATCTGGGTGAGGCCCAACAGCTTCTGCAGCGGAGGCGATACAAAGATGAGAATCATAGCAGCCTGAATAAAATGCGAATACCTCTGCTCATATGTTCTTGCGACTGGTCGAGGTGAGCCCGGCTGCTCCCCTTCTTCGGCAGGAGAACTCTCGAGAACATAATGCATAAGCGATTCGGAGTGGAGCGGTGCTTGAGGAAGCAGACCGTTTGCTGGAGGAATACCAAGAATACCGCATATAATAGTAGTCGTCCCGAGGAGAACGACATCCCAGGCATATCCTCCCGGCTTCTTGGTGCCGTATCGCTTCACAGTACAGATGATGCTACTGATTTCGTGATCAAAGTAGAACAAGACCGTAACAATGGCGCCTGGAATCATTGACAGAAACACCCATTCCACAGGCACTTCCCAAAAGCGAACAAAGAAGGTTGTTCTATCGGGATTCGTAGGTCGAAACTTAGTCTGCACCTCGAGTCGAACATGATCCAGCGAGGCTAGTTCTCCAACGTATGGGATCCCGATCCAGAAGATGATGGAAATGGCAGCCGCATACTCTGTAAGCCCAAGTCGAACGTATCGGTGAAACATGGGCTTCCACGAGTTTGCAGTCGACAGGAAAATGGCTAGGAGACAGGTTCCGACTGCTCCAAGGATAGCGTATAGGAAAGCAGCGAGCGAAACTCGAGCATGGGTTCGCTTCAGTTCCATAGCCGCCTTGTGGAAATAGATGACGCTGTTGAGAAGCGAAAAGATGTCGGCACTGAAATGAGTAACATACTGCATTGTCCAGTCATGGGCGTTGAAAATAGCGAGGAGATAGTGCATCCATCCGGCGTGGATGAGTGACCATGCCATGACTGACAGAAACTCGACCTGGCTGATGTTAGGATCAAATCATACAGTGCTTGCTGACTTACATGGAAATGGGTCTCGCATAGTTCGTAAATGTTTTCAGCCAACACTGAAAAGGGTCCTGTAACACCCAGAATCGTGAGAGGTTGGCCTGAGAATCTTTGGAGTTGTAATCAGCATCTTGTTCTCGACCATTCTTGCATGAGCACTTACAGCGAGAAGATGAGACCACAAAGACCAGTGCTAAACACAACCTCAATAGTTCCCCATGACTTTCCAGTCAGAGTGTACAGGTCACTCGCAAACGTGATGCCCGGTAGAATGTTGGTAAAGAAGATGTAGACTGCGCTCGCAATAACCTGCTGGTTAAACACCTGCCAGTCTGACAGATATCGACTCTTGAGATTGACGACATCTTGCTTCAACAGTCGAAAAGGACGGAGTTTCCCTTCTTTGCCGAAATATCCGGATGATTGACTGGCTTGATTGGGCGTATTTGAAGGATCTCCTTCAGTGCCCGGGGCATCTTGTGTATTTGGTGTGATGGTATTGCCTGATCCAAAAGTAGGTGTTCTCTCGAGATTAATCGAGTCTTGAACAGGTTCCGGTTCAGTTCCAGCCATTGCCAAATTGACCTTGAAATTGGTGGGTTCTGAGGTGAGTTTGGTTTCGTTTGAAAGCACATGTCCAAGACTCCATCATGATGGGGCTTTGAGTCAACTTATTGTTTTCACACTCACAATGAAGTGAAGCCATTGTCTTGGCTTTTTCTTGGCTTTTGTGATTTTCCTTGGCCTTCTATCGATGTCGGTACCGTAAACGGAGTGGTGGGCTTTATTCAATGGCTCTTCTTTAGCCGCGTGCTCGAATCTCAGGAGTCAATTGGTTCGTTAAGTTCTAGTTGTGACGACCACGGCTTGCCCACGTTAAACTCTTCCAAGTTTAATGGTCTATGATTTAAGCATAAATGAGATAAACAAGAGTTTAGAAGAATGCGACAGGGTGAGGAATAACTAGACTAACTTGCTTGTTCTTGAAAACCCTTCTATAGTTGCTGTAGACCTAAGTTAAGTCAGATTGTTTCCACCAGGGCTGGTTTCTTTTGGTGGGCTTTGGCTGCACCATGACGTCAAACTTTTTATCTTTACCTATTTGGGTTCAATAATCCACCGGATTGATTTGGCCCACACGAAATCAATGAGGGGCAAGGCTGCGGGAGAAGTTATGGGCCTTAGACAAGGCTGAAATTAACTACATCATTCTTCTTTTTCAGGGTCCTTCAAATATCTGTTCATCCCTCATCGCATCGCAATATTCCCGGCTACTCGGCACAAAATCTACCGCACGTTCTCGACAACATGCTACTTATGATAACAAATCGATAATACCGCTCAACCCGACACAATGGCACAGTTTATCCCCCGACAAGCCTTTGCCATACCAAACTCAATTCCAAAGACATACTACCTCGGCCATCATGCCGCCGGCCAGGCCAAGATCGTCAAGACCCTCTCCAACATCTCCCTGATCCTCGAATGCCGCGACTACCGTCTTCCACTGTCAACACATAACCCTCAACTCGAGCGCTCACTCGCCGGCCGCGAGCGCGTGGTCGTATACACAAAGTCCGATCTCGGCACCGATAGCCCCCATGCCGTCAACGCCTTGCGCAAGCTCTACGGCGATCGCCTCGTCTTCTGGGACAAGAACAAAGCCGCGACGACGAAATCTTTGCTTAAAAAAGTCAAGGAGGTCACGCGCGCGGTTGATTCTTTGACGGGTATGCGGGCTATGATCGTAGGAATGCCCAACGTTGGAAAGAGTACGTTACTCAATGCGCTGCGAAGGACGGGGACACCGGAAAGAACTGCAAAAGTAGCCAAGACGGGAGATCAGGCGGGTGTCACCCGCAAGATTGGCACACCAGTACGAATTCTAGAGTCAGAAGCCCAGGGTGGCATTGGCGACGGCGCTTTTGTGTTGGACACCCCCGGTATCTTTCAGCCCTATGTTGAGGACGGGGAGACCATGATCAAGATTGCACTTGTGCAGGGCATCAAGAAGGGTTTAATACCGGACGAAGTTCTGGCAGATTACCTCCTTTACCGGCTAAACCTACTGAATCCGGCCATCTACGAGCGGTATTGTGGCCCCACAAACGACGTCGACGAGTTCCTCTCTGCCGTGGCAAAGAAGGAGGGCAAGCTGAAAGCTGGCGGTTTGCCCAGCTGGCAAGATTCCGCCGCCAGAGTTCTATCACAATGGCGCAGTGGAAAGTTAGGCAAGTTTGTGCTCGATGACTTGTCGGACAACGCAGTCGAAGAATATCAAGCTCAGATGCTCAACCCAAAACTGAGTATGAATCAGGCCAAGAAGCAGCAAAAACAGGCACGCGCACAAGAAAAGGCGGGTGCGTAATGACCATGACCAGATCAATGTACCATATATATTTGTATATCAGAGGATATTTTCCATGTAACCTATTTGAGCATTCTGTTTCATGCCAAACATAATTTAGTTCATCCCTCGCCAAACCTATGCCTTTTGTTCAAATTGTGCAAAGACGCCAATGACCGAATCCTTCAGGCGTACTAGGGTATATATAATGTTAGCCGGAACACCAGAGGGTCCCGGCCTCGTGAAGTGCTTCCAACAAAAGGACAACAAGAACAAATCAGCCTGGAAAAGATCAAGCAACCCTGCTGCATCATCTTTGGATGCTAGTGACGCCCCCAAATGCACCTAACCGTGAACGCCTATAATAAAAACCATGCCCTCGTCCGTTGCATCCAGCACTGGAGAAGGTTAACTTGGACAGACCAGCACCTTGTTCATCAAATATACTGGTTCTGCCACTTGACCATATCTCGTGTCAAAACATCCATCATCTCCATACAATTCAAGTCTTTGAAATCCTTGTCGCCAGAGGATTCCTTCGTGGCCCCATTCTCCGTAACCTGAGGATTCGGCGTCTTCTCCGGCGAAACCTCCCCGTTGCTTGGAACTCCGTTTGGCACTGGTAGGGCTTCGGCCGCAAGGTCTACTTGGGTCCTCGAAATAAAATCCATGATGGCGCCAACACGTCGCTTCATATCCACCATATTCAACTTATGATGCATGGCTGGCTTTGGCTTCCCATGTCGATGCTCGTTGGCTGGCTTTGGATGACTAGGATGGCTTGGGGTATGATCATCACCGTTCTTTTGAATGTCTCGCGACATTGATCGTGCCGGCGACTCGCCATCTGCATCACGGTCTCTGGTGTACTGGTTCCTCCCTTTACCCTTCTTATGAGCAGTTCTACCGCCACGCTTGTGGGTACTTGAAGTAGGTTGGTGGGTCGCGGGAGGTGTGTCGGGCGTAGGTTGTACTGGCGCTGGGGTTTCAGTGATGACTGGGGTTTCAATGCTCTTAGCAGCCGGCGGTTTAACCACGGCGGGAGGGGTTTCCTCTGAAGGATCTGAGTCTGGAGTTTGTTAGCTATAGCTCTTCATCGAGTTGCAACATTTGACTTGCCCTCTCCTCGTCGCCTTTCTGCGCGCCCTTTGCGTTTATCTGCTGCCTCTTGTCTCTGGCGCTCTTTGTCTTCTTTTTCAGTTTTAGCTCGCTGGTTCTTATTATTGCGAGCCTTCTTCGCCCCATTACGAGTATTTATTTCATCGTCCGATTCATTGTGACTGGGTGCTTCAGCCGGTTCGGCAGGAGGTGAAACCGACCTCGAGCTGGTTCTTTGTCGCTTAACACTCGCAGGGTTTCTCAGTGACGGCAGCTTCTCGTCGCGTGGCCGAGCATTAACGGCGACTGACTCCTCACTGTCACTCCTCCCCCGTTTGGCTCGTCGGGTCAGGATTTCCGATCCATCCAGGGGAACGTCTTCTTTGCTTGCCTCAATGGCGCGCAGCAATTGCTCGTCTTCGTAGGCTCGGTCGCGGCTGTTCATTGTAGATCGACGCTTGGAGGTTTGCGAAGCGGAGGTAGGGCGCGAATTCTTACTTGTCCCAGTCTTGGGGGAACGATTGCCCTCCTTGGCAATTGAGGTGGCTCGCGAGGTAGCACGCGATGGGCGATTGTGAGGAACATATTTGGACCATTTCTGACTGCGAACGGAAACTGTCAATGCCAGGCAATTTCGACGGTGGTGCGCATCGAAGGGAGAAAACCAAGGAAACCAAAAAACTCAAACATGAACTCTTCGAGCGCATGTCGGTTCGGCATGATCAGGATCAAATGGAAAAAGAAAATTACTCACCCATTGCTCGCAGTATAAATCTTATGGAGATCTTTGCGACATTGCTCGCAAAAATATTCATCAGGAGAGCTTTCGGCGCTAAAAATGCCCACACAAGCGCCATGCTGCCAGACTTTGCAAATGTCGCATTGAACGAAGAAGCCGGTAACATCTTCAGTGAACTCAATGGCGTTGAAAAAGTCCAAGTCGGCACCTTCCACGGGCGGGCGACCTGGGTAATCCTCAGAATCACAGATACACCGGACGGCTTCGTCCTCCTCCTCTTGGAGGTCGTCACTTCCATTCACCATGTCAAAGTTATCGGGCTTGATAGCCTTCTCGTTATCGTCGTCGTGATTGCGCTTCCGCCTTCGACCGAGGAGGGTGTCGTCGAGATCTTCGAACGGCTCCGAAGATAGTGAAGCGCTGGGCGTAGACTTGTTGGAAGAGGGCTTAGCAACCGATCTCGTATTCCGTTCGACGCGGCCGGACGTGCTTGAGGAGACAGATGACTGTTGAGATTGTGAATTGGTGGCGCGGGCTCTTGATGACCGTCGCGGCGAGGGAGGTGCCATTGAGGGAGCCGGGTCACCGAGGTGAGGTGGGGAGAAGAGAGAGACTGAAAGAGGAGACGAGAAGGCGAGGGAGAGGAGATCGTGAAACGGGTGACGGAGCGTGTCACACTTTAGAGCAGATATTCTCTTGCCAAAGTTGACGGGCAAGTCGAGAGAGGGTAGGATCGCGAGAATTGAGCGTGATGAGGTAGTAATGAAGAGTGTAGAAGCTGGATGGCGTCCAGCGACAACGATGCGACTACTGGATCAAGAATGTCGAGGAAGGACGATCGTATCGAAAGCGGGATTGGCAAGCAAGCATATCGAGAACGAGTAGAAACGCTGTAGTCATGACACGGAGAGAAACCGTAACAATGTGAATGTGTGAGAGAAGAGCGGGTGGGAGCTTTCTTCGGAGGAGGAGGAGGAGAAGGAAGAGGCGTGGGTGTGGGAAAGTGGGCAGGAAGGTGGGCGCGGGTATGACTTGCCTTGCCTGGACCATCACTTCAGACCAAAGCCGAACCACTGCAACACCACCTTACCTGCAGGGCACTTACTGAACTGAGTTCAGTAGCCAGCTCGAGGTACAGGGGTCCTTGGGGTACTGTCCGCCTAAAATCCACACTGAACAAGCGCGCCGAATAAAGCTGGAGGGCCCCCCAACAAAGAAATAGCCCGATAGCCGTCTTACAGTAACGACAAAATTGTATCTTTATAGAGACCAATATATAGGTAGCCAGAAGCGATATCATCTTAATGTATATATCTCCAAAAATCATTCTATAGTTCATCTAATTTTTCTTATAATTTATGACAGTTATCTCAAAGCAGGACTTAAGTTCTATTCCGGACGTTTCCTTTTACCTTTTTAGTACTGGAGCCACCCACTCACCGCGGTCGGATGCAATTGTTAAGAGACGTCTTCCCACAGAGCGGTTTGTTTCCGCTTCAATTCAAGGTTCTTTATTAATTGCCCTACCACGCCCTGCAATTGTTTAAGTGTGACATCAGGCGAATATACGTCTTGGAGCTGACGACACCCGACGTCAAGTGGATAACAAAGCAGCTCATCAACAACGAGCGATACAATATATCTATGAGGGGGACAAGAATTTTTGCGCATGAAGACAAAAAGCCATGAAGATGTAGAATTCGTAGAGACCAATCATAATCCTCCTATCTGCTGAGTCGGAATTACCTAGGTAGAGATGGAGGGAGGTGCGAGATTGCTTACCTAACCCGCCACACTCCAAACGGCCCTCGCTGGCTGTCACAACTCCACAGATGGTGATTCAACCACATTCAGATACAGAAACCTTCACGGCGTTGTCGGACTTTGCACTGCCTTCATTCAGGTTATCTATTTTCAGGATTCTCACTGTCAATTTTTGACTTCACTCCGAGACTGTTCTAGTGCCTGGGTCTGGATCGAGGCGCCCCTCGTGTCTTCGAAGCCGCCCGTAGCCCACCCGTGACTGGGTAAGCGACCCCGACTTTGAACGACCGAGAGCGAGCCCGGCGACTATTCGTATACCTCCTGCAGGAATCGACTGGAAGTACGGATCGAGACTGAGCCAGTACACTCTGGTGTTTGTCCTGGCGCTGGGCGCTCAGTCGTGATATGCCTATATCGACGACATGTTCTGACCCGCACACAGAACGTTTTAGAGCCCGACCGAACCAAGCTACCCCCCATCCGACGCTGCAGAGTCAAACGGCCTCGAACTCGGTGCATTCGCTTGCCAAGAAACGATTTTGATACCCCTTCCGAATTCTATGCTCGTCATTGCATAGTCGAACCTGTTTGTCATCGATAAATTGTACAGATTGTTACCCCTCGTTTGGCTACACTTGCCGTTCGACTGTTCTTGCTTTTGTTGTTTGGATCAGAGTCTATACAATGTTTGATGGGTACGCTTTCCGTTTGCTTTGGATGCCTGCGCCGTCTGTTGCAATCCCTTGCTTGCCGTTGATGCTGTAATCACTGTCAACGGCCAGCAGGGCTGAGCTCCAGCTGCCAGCGTCACAAATATCCCCCATCATCCCTCCGCCGTCATGTCGACTTTCGCCCTAGTCGTGACAGCTCTATTCGGTGTTCTGGCGATCTATCTGCTAACGAAAAATGCTCGCTCTTCTCGCGCAGATCATAGTCCCAATATGTCGCCAGATACTGTATCGTCGTTATTTCCAGACCGACCGATTCGGCCGTTGCCGAGACGTCGACTTCGAGAGAAGCTCTCTCCCGAGGTCGCAGATACGATAAAGTACCCTCCTTCAACTCACGAAACCACTCCCCTCTTCTATTACCCGCCCTATACCCTCAAAGACGAAGGAAGTCCGCCAGGGACAGACCCTACAAGCCCAGCTCAACAGGGTCGGGGGACAGAGGCGGGGCGCAACTATACCCCTCGGCGAAACGGCGTGGGGCTACTCGATGGCGATGAGGAAGATGCGGCTCTGCGAAGCACCTTGGTCACCAGGTCACCGCCCGAGATTCTAACTCGAGCTTCTCAGCGGTCTTCAAAACCAGACCAGGTTCGCCCCAATCCACAGCCGCCTCTCTCAGCGACGTCATCTGTGGATGGCTACGACTCATTTGAGAACACAAACAACAAGAAGAAGCGCAAGATTCCTTCTGCAGGAGATGCTACGCTCAATGGCACTCATGGTTTACACAATGAGATCGGATCTCTTGCCCTTTCGGCTGGTACAGGGCATTCCCCTACCAATGAATTACACAACGACAGAGCGTATTCCCACGCAAGTTCGTATCCAAGTGCCGGTACCTTCACGACCAACAATCAGGGAATCTCAGGACCTGGTCGAGGCAGGCTTGGACGTTCAAGGAACGGTAGAAGCCCACTGCGAGCATTGTCCGATGGCAACAATACATGGGTTGGACGAGGGTCGAAATCTGCGCCGCCTCAATGGGCATCAGGTGGTAAGTTTTTTTCTGGTTTTCTCGCTCTGTTGTCCTATTATTCTACGTCCCAATTGTGTCTTTCATGCCAGCGATATAGACATCCAAAACTCAGCAAGTGACTTGACCTGACCCTATTGCATCAAATCGCCTATTCAAGCGAACCTCGTGGTTGATACAATATACTCATCTTATTGTTATGTGCTGCTTCTACACCTACTACAGCTCTCGGGTGATGGCACATAACGGGACGGGACCTTGCATAGGACCTACCAGCCAACAAGCTACTCAACCATTTATCTCATGCAGTCTTCCTGCCCGCAGATTCCCCTTTTTCACCACACTACTCTTCATTAACACTGTTTTTTTACTTCGACGTCTTTTTACTTTATCCTGTATGCACTGGATTAGACTTCTAACCCGAATTTAGAACAAGAAGGCAGTGGTATCATTTCTAACGCCATTGCAAACGCCGAGAAACTACGACCTCAGGGCCAGGAGAACGTGAGTTTGCTTCAGCAGCATTCTGCTGCGACAAAACCCGCTCCAGCGTCAACTCAGTTTACCTTCACCTGTGATTCCCAGGTTCCTGGTACCATCCAGTGGCCCGGTAAGTACATGCTTAGTGACAAAGATGTCGGCGTGCTAACTTGAACACAAGGTCACTCGAGCAAGCACAGCATGTCGACACAGGGGGGGCCTGGTGCCTTGCCAGGAATGACCGCTGGTAACGACATTCATCATGATGGCTCATCCAACGCAGCTAGTCGAGGCTCCGGAAGCTCTCGTCGGGACAGCAAGCGGCGTCTAGATAAGTCGCTTGAGACGGCTGCGCGGCGCCGTCGTGAGCTTGCAACAGAGGCCCGTCGCGCCAACCCTCAGAAGGCTAAAGACGGTTGGGTATGCGAGTTCTGCGAGTACGAGGACATTTTTGGCGAGCCACCAAGAGCACTCATTCGCAAGTACGAAATCAAGGATCGCCGCCACCGACAGGAAGAAGCTGATCGCAAACGACTACTTGAGAAGGCCAAGGCAAAGAGCAGAAAGGGGAGAAAGAGTGGTAAAGCTCCGACTAGAGGAGGAAACGCCACAACCCAGAACTCAGCTCAGGAACAAGCCACCCCGACAGACCTGAACAATAATCATCCTACTCAGTCAGAAGAAGAAGACGAATACCCAGATTCACCAAGGGACCGGACTGGACCAGACATACCGGCTGAAGGATCGTCATCCTAGGTTCTAGAACGGCTCAGAGGGATGAACTGTGTCCAAGTAGAATCATTCTCCCCGCTGCGGTCTCGCTGCCTCCGCTAGTCGCCGATCAACTGAGATATGTGCAGGGTGGCTTTTGGGGAAACCAACACATACCGACATCAGATATGACCTCTTGCTTTGGCCTCTGAAGATGTCACTGAGTTGAGGGAACATTGGAAGGCTATCGCTACTAATCTTGGAGAAAAGAGCGAAATTTAGGACTATCAGAACCACTAGGAATCGCTTGCTTCATACTTTTGTTGAAGTAAGCCTGTGTGTTGACGGAAACTTGGGAGCTACTCGGTGAGGAGGATGCTCAGGAACGAAATCGACCTTTGGTTTAAGCACAGGAATGTGGCAGTGTGTCTCGATCGGAGACAGCAACGCCACTGCAGCATGGGCATACATCAGCCAGACGAGTACTATAGTCATAGCGTACGATATCAAGGCTATCCTAGTGTAAACCACTTTCATGACCAATCTTTGTCTCATTTTGATGTGTGTTGATATTTTATTGCATGAAAGCAACCTGAGCTAGAAATTGAATGGGCTAGTTAGGTATTGACGTCAGAGCTGGCCAAGTTCAGCTGAACCCGAGCTAGAGTGTGGCCGGAGGTGGATTTTGTCTAATTACCTATGCGGCGAGACAGACCCTGCAGAGTGTGCTACGTAGGGAGCTGAGCAAGTAGGTCCAGCTTGTTTATGACGATACGGCTCTCTTGATTAGTCGAAGTGATTATACCCATATTCTTCTGAAAGTGGACTTGAGTATGATTCAAATAATCTAATGTGTATTATAAAGTTGTACATATCCATTGCTCCTTATCGACTAATCTCAATGTGGGCCAAGTTTTGAGCTGCGTGCCTGGCAAATCAACAATTGGCCCCGGATTGCTTAATCCGCCGAGATCTACTTCTCGGCAGCTGGGAACTGGAGGCTTGCCGATGCGGGACCTGATGAGGAACTGATCTGTGCAGCAAACGGGGTCTTCCATAAGCTGCGCTACCTGGAAATATGGAAAGCTCCATAGCTGTAGAAGAGCTCCGGAGTACACTGTACTGTCTCAACCACGTGTCAGGCTCAGCGTGGATTACGTAGCAATATAGCATTGTTGTAACGGCACCCGACACCCTTTATTTGACATCAAAGTTAAAACAATTATCTCATTGGACCCCTAAGTCTCTTGTTTATTCCAATACCTTCTCGTTCGCCCTGCCTGATCAAAACATAGAGTGGGGCCACTAATTCAGGCTAGCATTAGCAGTAGCGTTTTGTGGCTTGACCTCCTCGTCATCGGAGCTTTCCTCTCGTCCATTCTTCAACTACTTTTGCAGCCCTAATTTCCGTCTCATCCATCCATAATCCTGACGTACTCACGACATATCTTACTACAAGTACATTGACTCACATCTCAGCGTCATTATTCACTTAGTTCCGACGTTCCGGGTCCCATGCACGCAGCTTGTTGAGCTGTACTGGCGTTGCGCCCGCTTGCATCATGTTTAATTCTAGGAGGCATCGAGCTTCTACTCAGGTGAGCAAAACCTACAGTACCTTACCTCACTATTGCGGCCTCTGCAAAACCGGTTTTGGCTTTTGAGTTTTTGGCGCACCACGGCATTTGCCCTGACAGGCGAGGCGCTCATTAACTAAAGCCGTCGAGAACTTGTCGCGCTTGTCTTGATCGTTGTCTTTGACCTTCGCGACTCTTTGTCTCGCCCATTTTCCTATCTCTTCATCGCCTTCTTTAGCATTTTCGCGCTGCTAACATGGCGATTTCATCTCAGCCATTGACGAGGGAGACGGCCAATCCCAATGCTGCGACGGCCGCCGCTTCAGCTTTTTTGCGACGTGAACCAACACCATCTCTATCATCGGCGGCTGCTGCGGCTGCTCTCAAAGCTCGACCTACAACGCCCACCAATGTATCTCAGGTTCAGTCAAAACGAGTTGCGCGCCGAAGCGCATCCGTTTCATCAACGGGGAGCCGGGATAGGAGGAGTCGAGAGCTTCAACGAGCACCGAGTGCGAATTCTATGACAGAACGAACATTTCGAACACCGTCGCCATCGCCCCACCGTAGCGCTGCTCCAGACGTCCACGATGTTCCTCCAGTGCCCAAGATTCCCCAACATGAGCACATCAAATCCGAAACCAAGAGTTCAACTCACAAACGAGCCACAAGCTTGCAAACTCAACCATTTCAAACGGCAAGCCAAAAGATGAAGAATGGTCAAGGTCAAGGTTCATGGTTTGGGGCGGCTACCCCTGGCGACTTATCCAACGTGCGCCGAGCTGCGGTGGCTGACAAGAGAGCGTCCGAGGATTTACGGCCTAGCAGCCCAAACTCTATCAACTTTTCGTATCCTCGCTCCATGACAGACCCTTCAAGTCCGTCAGATAGTGATGCAATGGTGTACGATCCTAACTCTAGGCGGATGGTCCCTCAAGCACAGCTTTTGGTGCTAGATCAGAAGATCCGGGGTGCATCCGAGAAACCCGTCCGGAAACATAAGCATGAAGGATCCAGGACTGGCGCCCATCTTTCCAAGGGAACAGTGGGAAGACTAAAGGGCACTGCAGTTGAAACCACCTCTCCACCGCCTAAGCCGACCAAGACCGTACAACCTCTATCAGACACTTATGCTGCAGTCACTCAAGAACCCGGGCAGGGGAAGGAGGTTGGTCGACAAGAGGCTGACCATGAGTCTGGGTTGGATTCCGACCTAGAGTCTGAACCCGAAGTCAAGCCAGAGGCGAAGCCTGGCGCCAGGCCTAACTTGTCAACGGAGCAGACGCTGGTCGAGTCAGATCTAGAGTCAGATGTTGAAGCCTCTGGTAAACCCGACCGCGCTGTTGCAAGCCCGCCTAGAGTGACGATACCTGAAACCTCGGTCAGAAAGCGGCCCTCCGTGGTACATGAAGCTCCTGAGTTGGAAGAGGAGGAGGAACGTGAACCTGCCAAGAAGACAATTCCTCAAGAGCGTCCGATGGATAGGGTTGATGCGATACCAGTCAAATCATCTCCACCATCTCAACAGACGCAGGAACAGATTCCGGTTCCAGTGGAACATCCGACCGAGAATGTCCGCCGAAATCGTGTTCATTCCGATAGCCCTGCCCATAGCCCTGCTCGGACAACACATTTCGCACCCAAGACCGATCAGCTACTTGTTAGGCACGAGCCACCTCCGCGCTCTTTGTCTCCTCGAAAATCCGCGCTTAAGTACTCAAGCCCTCGCGATGTGTCTCCTTCAGAAGATGGGTCAGACGCTTCTGCTGCCTGGTCGAGCGTGGCTCGGGAAGACTCAGAGGTTTCGCGCAAGAAGAGCGTCAGAGTAAGCTTCGATGATGGCAACGCGGCAGTTGTGGCAGAGTCTATACCGTCATCAGATAACGACTCGCCGCAGGTGGCCAGCCCACAAACGAAGAAGCCCTGGCATAATATCATTGGACGAAACAAGAGAGATTCCATGACTCTGGATGAGGACGAAACAATGACACCTCGTCCTGCTCTTCCTTTTTTTGGAAGCATCCGGGAGAAGAAGATCAGAGAGCCTGAAGAACGACCTTTGGTTCGGCCCATGGAGAGATCAGCATCGCCTCCAGCTGCTGGAGCTCCATCTACAAACGTAAATAATCAGCCGCCCAGCGAAGACTTGACACATTCAAGCGATCATGTTATTGGATCAGTCTTCGCACAAGATCAGTCCTCTCGTAACGAAGCTAATACTTCCAAGTACCGGGAGCCACTCCCTCCTGTAGTCACGTCTGTTGACGGCCAAGGATATATCAGCAACAGTGATTTGAGCTCTGATGACGAGTCCGAGTCGGCTACCCCCGCGAAATCGCAAGCTCCCAGCGAACTCAACCCCGAGACGCAGAAGACAACAATCGATGTACCCAATCGCCCTGATGTTGATTCTGAGGAGTCTAGTCCCAGCGACAACGTACCGACCATCTCGATAATACAACCCAGTCCTCGGATTCCTGACGAAAACCAGCCAGAGTCACCACAGGACTTCTTCGATGTTCTTGGCGGCTTCCCTACGGTCACGAACGATGCACCCAGTGGGACAGGAATTTCCGATGCTAGCAAGGTGTCTCCTTCTGAAGTCCAAGCCGACAAATCTCCAGGAGATATCGAGGTTCCAGTACCAATTGCGACTCGACGATCTTTCGATTCAACCAATGGAGCATCTACTAGCTCCCAAATGCATGATATTCAGGAAGAGCCGGAGGAGTCTGATGGCAGCAGCATCTACAGCGATGCTTATGAGGATCTCTCTGATATGGAAGGCGATGGCTTCATGTCCCTTGATGCTGTCCTTGATAGCCCCGTCGAATCAGCATTTTCTCAGAAGGTGTTCGAGAAGGCCATGGCTAAGTCTAAGGAAGCCGGCATCTCCCAGGAGACCACGCCGACGAAAAGTACTTCTGAGAAACCTCTGCAGACACCAAACGATTGGGAGAACGCAAAGGCGTATTGGAGGAGTCTTAGCCCGAAGGACAGGCGCCAGCTTGAAAAGGAGGCTATGGATGATTCTGATGAGGAGCCTGTTCCAGAAGAAACCGTACGACGAACGAAGCCCAAGTCTAAGAAGCAAGCGAAACAGAAGCTGGTCGAAGAGCCTGTGCAGGAACCCTTAGAAGATTCTGAAGAGACACCGCTCTCAGAAATGCCTCGCGATCCGAACCGTGTGTACCAGATTCAGCCAGGCACAAGCTGGCCTCGTGACGAAGTTGAAAAGCCTCGAGTGAGGGCTCCTACAACAGATAAGGCAAAGCCAGTGGGAGGTGCAAAGCTCCGAAAGTCCATGCGTGGCACTGAAGCCGCAGCAGTTGATCATTCGGGTCCAGTTCAAGCTAGCAGCATGCGCAAATCCATGAGATCCGGCGCCGCTGCCTCGAGTCCCCAAAGTCCTCAAGATGGCCACCTGCGCAAGTCTCTACGGCCAGAGCCTGAGGCTACCGCTGCTGCTGGCACTGGGATGCGCAAATCGCTTAGAACAAACGGCTCGACAGCTAATGGACAGAAGCCTACTCCGACTATGCGCAGCGGTCCTCGACCTACTTCCTATCAACCCTCAAACACATCAGAGACAGTCCAAGCACATCGTCGGACGCATTCTGAAGATAGAGGAGCTGCTCTTCGAGCCGCTGCAACAAAATCAACTCTCAAACGCCAAAACTCTGACTCGAGCGAGAGTAGCTTCCGACGTGCAAAGCCTGGCGGTGGAGAAGGCTTCGGCTTCCGTAGGACAATGAGAGGGAGCTCACGAGAACCAGCAGCAGCAGCAGCAGCAGCGCCTCCATCAGAGAGTGGCAAGGCAAGCAGTAGGTTCAGCCTCCGATCTTTATCTCCCACTGGATCGGCTTTCCGTCGTAACTCCAACACAAGCTCTCCGCCTCCCGTTACAATGGGCGGTGGTATGCGACAGTCACTACGTGCTGGGTCTAGTGATGCTGGTTCCTCGCGCATGCGCGCTTCTGGCTTCGGCCGCCAGGCCAAAGTCAAGAAGGCTAAAGGCGGCAGCCGCTTCGAGGACTCGAGCGATGAGGAAGACAGACGCCCAGCGTTCCGAAGCCGTTTTGTGGACTCAAGTGACGAAGATACTCCTTCGCCTCGTCCCAAGCAAAAGCGTGTGCCCACGACAATGCGAAATTCAGCTTCAAACAATGCCGCTGCCGCTGCTATGAGTGTTCCTGCTTCTCGTGCTGGTGTCCAGGATTCTCCGGACCTACCAGACAGCGATGATGATGAAGATCAACAGCAACAGAACATCGCCTCCAACGGCAAGACTGCCACAGCTCCACAAGCTACCCCAACATTGAACCGGAGCGGTTCGGGACGAGAAAGCATTGGAGCACCTGCACAGGCTGATGCCGTTGAAATCACAGGGGCTCGGCCAGGCCACAAGCGTCGTGGAAGCTTCATGTCGTCAATCCTCCGGCGCAAGAAAGATTCCTCTGACAAGATTACCCGGGCTACAAGCGAGAGTGCATCTCGTCGGGATACTCATCTTGAACGGGCACCAGAGCGCCTCGCCGTTATTCGAAGTAACAGCGAGGGTCACACACACGGGTCACGTCTACAGAAACGCGGAGCCAACTGGCCTCTCCAGGACCAGCAACACGCCCACGAAGAGGAGGATCAGTTCGACGATGGTTCCCAGAACACATACGTCGTCGACGAAGAGAAGCGGCCGTCCACCGCTGGCGGGCCCGGCCCCTCTCCATCCTCTCCAACAGCCAAGACGGGCTTTCTCAAACGCCGCAGCACCTCTCATAGCGCAATTGGCACTGCCAACAATGCTATGTCGGCTTCAGTCGATGGTTCAGAGGTTGGCACACCCAAGAAGAAGAAGTTTGGAGCATTACGCAGGATGTTTAAGCTTGATGAATGAGCGGACACCTTTTCTTTCAGTATACTCATCACTACTATATCATATCAGCACATCGACATCATTAGTCCTCTCATTTGGATACCTACGATACACTCGCTCTCACATCGCTTTTTTACCCCTCTTTTTCCCATTTTATAACACGCCATTGGGCTTCTTGATTAGCTCACGAATGGGCTTGCCTTGGATAGGCTGGTTAATCGGTTGGACAAAACGTACGGTGCAAACCCAGGATTACAAAAGGATCAAAGTAATATATAGTAGCTATTGTGTTTTCATTCTCTAGCTTCACGACTGTAGCATTAGATAAAATCATAAGCAACAGCGTTAGGACACCCCATCATATTGTTTACATATCCATCAAATACTGTAGTCATAATGTATAACCAGTATTTATATAGACATCAGCTATATACACACTATCGTTTACTTAGGGCACACAGCGTACTCATCAGAGCAGTCATTTGGATTTTACTGTGTGAAATTTTACTTTTGATTCTCTATGGTATCAAACCAGATCTCATACATTTCCTCTCTGGCCTGCATCCGTCATCTTACAAGTTGCTCTAGATCAAGTCTCGACTTTGCCGTCAACGCCTCGACTCCTTAAATCCGAGCATGTGTCTAGCAAGTCCCATTCATATGACCTATCAATCCTTCACTCCTAAGCCAGTAATCCTTTGCCAAATACTAAGAAAATGGGAAGATGTCAAATGAGAACGCAGACCATGATTGTTTTGATGCACCCGTCCACAACTCCTTGACCATGCACCTAACGTCAACTGAAGAAATTGAAGCATCATGCTTAAAGAAAAGGCTAAGCCTTTGATAAAATGGTGTACACAGCCGTGGCAAGATCTCGCCACGACAGAAAGTTATATGCACAGCGATATAATAGGGTGTTTTGAGAGGGGTATAAAGAAGAATTTAACTTTTTGTTCGCGATTTATCACCGCTTCGTGCTTTTTCACGTTCGAGGAGGAGCGTAAGCTGGCTTTTTGTGCGTCCTAGAGGTACACTAGCTGATGTGGTAGGCTGAGTTGGGGTGAAGCGAGCATCGAGGACAGAGGGGTTGGGTGGTACAACTGGGATGGTATGATGTTGAGGGCGCGTATGATCAATACTGGCCAAGTCTGACGTTGACCCAAGTCCGGATTGATCAAGAATGGTGCCTGCAACTGCAACGTTCGACGTCGATGAGGTCGCCTCCGTGAAAAGACCAGGTGCTCGAATATTGTTTTGCGACTTCGGTTGATCGTATCCACCATGAGACTGAGATCGCGACATAGGGGGAGTATTGTGGCTCTGGCCGCTCTCTAAAGATCCTACATTGAATGTCGATTTTGAAGAAGCCCCAGATCCCCTTCGCGATCCATGACTCGAAAGATTGATGAGAGAACGGGCCTGGGGAAGCACACCTTTCTCGCGATGAACACTGCGAGGGCGATCTTGATCTTTCAGGGGTGATGGTCGGGACTCCTCTTCGATCACATCCTTCGCTATCTCTTTCTTATATGAAGCTGGCCGAACAGGTACAGCTGGCTGTTTCCCACGTGCTTTCTCGCTCAGTAGGGGGCGTTCCTTTATCACACCATTGCTGTCTGCGGACGGTAGTTGGTCGTGTTCCACACTTGTGCGAACGCTAGGAGGTACAGGCCGCTGCGAAGCTGCATTCTGTGACCCAACCGATGTTCCAAACCCGGCTTCTCGAACGATAGGTTCTGTGGCTGACGTCGACCTCTTTGGCAGTGGTGGTTTTTTACTTGTGGTAGAAGACGAAGGGGTAAGCTTTTGGGGCGGTAGATTGGTTGATTTCTTTTTCGGTGAGTCCGTTACATATACGGGTGCCTCAGAAGCTGTGGCGGCTGTACTTCCTGAGGAGGGAATCTCATCTTCATCAGCAGATTCTTGGGGTGATACAAAGCGAGCAGTCGGTCGGGGCCCTGATGATGATGGACCTCGGGCTTTTTTCAAGATCGGGTGGGCGGGTGGCGGTTTTGAGGCACTCGAAGATAGTATTCTCAACGCTGAGTCGGTGGATTTTGAAGGGCGGGATTCTAGAGGTTGTGGTAGTGTGGGGGTTGCCTGAGATTCGGCAGCTTCCAAAATCTGCTTTATCAGGGGGGGTATCTGGGCTGTGTCAGTCACCGACGGGGGGTCTTCTGTGAATAATAAACCTCAGTAGCACGTACATCGGGTCCTTCCCATCGATTCGGCGGTCCTCTAAGGGGAACACAAGTTGGGCCAACAGAGATGTCTTCATAAAGTTTGGCTAGGGTTCGACCCTTGAGAAACCTGCGATCACTTCCCCAGACCTGCCACCAAAAATTCTCAAGACGGCATGCCGTAGGATCCTTAAGCTTCTTATATGTCGTGGTGTATACTAGACAAGTATGAGCGGTAATGTTCGAGATGCATAAGAAACCAAGATGCATACCATGCCAATACTCCCAGACCTTGTCAGGGGGAACAATTGGAAAATCGGCGACTTCTTTATAAATATTTTTAGAATTTATGACAATGCCCTTTGGCAAGATCATAGGCACGTCGGAATCCATGCCTTAGAATCGTGAAAACCAGGACCAGGTAGTCGTGAGTAGCTTCTGCGATGGCAGTGAAGAAACAAAGAGTCAATGATTCAGTCTGCAGAAGCCCCCCAACGATGTTTTGGCGCAGAGGTGTTTATCGGCTACTACAAGAGTAAAGCATGGTTGCTTCAATGAAGGTAGTAAGTGAGAGATCCGCGCCCGGAGAGATTGATAGTGCCGAATGATTGTGGGCGCACAAAGAACACTGGATAATCAATGAAGTCGTTTTTTGTGTTTCTTTTTCTGCCAGTTGCAAGATGAATCTTCAATACAGTTGCCCAGCAATATGAAAGTAAGATGAGAGACTAGGTGATAACTGATGAGTGTCGAATCGTCGGAGTCGTTCAAATGGACCTGTTTTCGGGAAACACCAAAGCCGGGCTAGAAGGTGCAGCTGACAGTAGTAGAAGGGCACACAGAAGCTTGAGGTTACACAGGATTGTCTTGTCGATGTTCTTTTTTGCTTCTCTGTCGTGGGTTCAATAGTTGTCGATTCCCTCCGAAAGAAACACCGTTGCGAAGAGAACTTCAAGATGGCTCGTGACTCGTAAGCTCGTGACGCAAAAACTGGCCTCTCGTGTGCGAAAAAGCGGCGAAAGTAATAAACAGTGGACCTTGTGCCGGTGAAGCGAGACAGCTCTGATAAGTGGTACTTGAATGGTGTTGCAGTAGAAAGCTTAGCTCAGTGTGAGCTTTGGTTACAGCTGTGAGCTAAATCGAGCAGGCCGTTCAGGTGCTCTGTAAGTGTAACAGGGTGTTCGGGGCTCTCTTGTTGCATCCGTGCAGGTCGTAGTCTCTTGGAGAATGAAGAATGTCTGCGCGTCACGAGATTAGGGGCACGAAGCAAAGCAGGGACATATATAGATATGGGAAAAAAATAAGGGTCCAAAGGTGGAAAAGTCTGTACCTGCTAGTGAACCGGAGAAAAAGACGGTGGAGAGCCGGTGGAGGGATTGATGATATGGCTAAGGATATCAAGTGCTGCGAACTGGAGTTCATGGGTACGCTCCGCTGCTGCTGAAATCGTTGGGTCGGAGCACATGAAAAAAAACCCATTCACTGGCTGCGGCGACGTCGGAGGCGGCAAGAAATGCTAGACCAAGGTGAAAAAGGAACGTAGGTACAAGTCAAGTCAAAACAAGAGCTCTAAAGGCTTTTACACTTCGCTGCCGATAAACTTCGGAGTCAAAGATGGTCCCGGCGCTGCGAGTTAAGAGAGCACAACGAGAAATGAGTATGAATAATATAATCGTGTCGCGGCAGGCTCATGCAATGCGGTTTATAGCTCGTGACGAGGGAGAACACTTAAAAAGGAGTTCCGTCGACTCGGTCGGCCAAGATGGCGGCGAAAGACGGTGGAGAGGTAGACCAGGTCAGGTACCTTCGGAGAGGCCGCTGCTTCGCTACTTCGCTGACCGGTCCAGGCCAAGATGATCCAATTTTGATGAGTGAGTGCCCTGTCAACAACGGAATGTATCAGAGCCTCTGCCTTGCAATCGAGGGCCAGGGGCCGGGTTCTAGCGACTTATCGCCCAGCACGTTTATCTCCTTGGTGGAGGTGAGGGAGGCTTGTCACCTCACCTGGGCCGGTACGTACTGTAGTGTGTAGTGTGTAGTGTGTAGTGCGGGCTACCTTATGTACTCGACTCGGAGCTGAGGCGGTTCCTCCGCAGACAATAGTGAACTTAAGGTGCTTGCTGTGTGTAAGAACCAACGACTAGGCACGCAAAAGCCACAACTGTGAGGGAGGAAGACAAGGCAAGAATGTTGAGGAAAAGAAAGGTACTGTATTGTGTTGTAAAAGGAGGGTAAGCCTAGAGTTGAGAGGGTGGAGGAGTATGGAAAATGAATCAAGATGGGGAAATTTCCATCATGGGCTTTAAGATGGGATGGGATGGACCTCGACCTTTCCTTCCGTCTTGTTCGGTGGTTTTTGGTCGCTGGGCTGTTCCTTCCCTAGCCTAGCTCATGACCTTAGGAAGGCACCCAGGGAGCAGAGCTTGACGGGCTTGACGGGTTCCTAGTGGATAAGCCCTTCCATGGGCTCTGCTCTGCTCCGGACTGAGAATGCGCGCTAGCAGGGTAGGTTACACTGGAACCTGAACTACCGGGACACGCACCCTTGTGCTCACGGGAGGGCTTGGCTTCTATTCTCACATGGCTGACCTCCACTGTTAGCTGTTAGGCTGTCTAGGATAATGGAAGCTCTTACACTATTTGGTGGGTTTTGTTTCTTGATCCTTCTCCCCAACTAGAAGGAGAAGGTGGAGGGATCTATTCTTGCTTTCAAAGACAAACCCAATCTAGATTCAATGGCTCCATTTGTGGACTGATATATCTCCAGTTTTCCATCGATCGATCCGTTTACATAAATACCTTATGAAAGATAGGGCTGATAAGTTGCTGCGGCTGTATTTCCGTGCCTCCATCCTTCCATCATGATCGCGTTCCCTGTGGCTGAGTATGGTACCTTGGTCGACAGGGGCTACGGCATCGACAAGGATAGGCACCTAAGCATCAAGGTCACGGGGCCATTGTCGACATGAGATATCACCAATCATCAACTTCCAAGTCAACGATATACCATCCGGCTATATGCAGGGCGAGCTGTCATTTCGAATCAGGGCCTAGATGTTTCGTGTTGGCCAATATCTGCGCCTCGATGATATATGACCACTGAAAGCTGAGAGGAAATTCACCGCCTCGATCAATAGGCATTCATATTGAGCTCAAAAGACCGAAAACTGGGTATAACAGATTTATCTGGGATTATAGCAACGGTTTCCAGCGAATTATGGCCATATCCGCCAAAGACTAACTCAAGTTTCAAACCATCGTCCTCCATTAACACGACCTTTGCTACCCTACGACACCCACATCAAAACACTAACACCACAGACATTGGAAATTCAAGTTGCAACAACGACCATACAACATCAAACTACGTACACTATTTGCGGCTCTGCGTACCGTCTCTCCTACCCCCTTCAATGTTGCAATTCCTGACTCGATAGCCCCCGAAACGGCATGATCTTCAACCCAACCGAAACCTCACTATCACACCGCGCTCTAGAATAGTTGCCTGACGACTCAGTGTCTCTCTGCGAAACTCGTCTCCTGACCTCTTAGAAGCTGAAACGGTCGCATTTTCCGACACCAACTGTCTGTGTTTGGGGCGAGTTTCTTGTCATGATCAGCCCAGCCGGTTCTCCGGATTGGCCATGGTAGTTCTACCGGCTTCCCCTCCACCACGGTTCAATCCTTTCTTTTCTTATTTCTTTTTCTCCTTTCTTTTCCTTTTAGAGGATACTCACGTCCATGAGCGTAATTTTCTTTGAGTCTTCTGATCTGTTTCCTTGCCCTTGCGGGGATACTACCCAGAACCGTCATGGTCGTGTGACTGACCAGATCAGCCACATGGGACAGCACAGACTCCATGCAATATCAGGCTCTGCTGAGGCTCTTCCCCGCTTCCAAGTTGTAGCTTTCACGAGACCAATCCAACCAAGAACTCTGTCGGTTCGTTCCTGAAGGCACCTGACGCTGAGATGATGAAAGGAGGGGTTCACAGTCAGCCACCCCGTCCCTTGGCTTGGCTAAGGTATCTCCAGCCTCCAGGCATTTGTCGGCCGAGAGGAATTGCGGGATGCGTCATCCTGTAGCCATAAAACCTAGCTGTCATACCTAGGTTGAAACCGGCAATGCTCAACGTCGGCTTAGAAACTCGGCTAACTGTGGAGAGCTTAAGCTTTGAGCTCTGACTGTGCCGCCCTCGGACATGGGAAACAAAGAAAACGTCCTCGAGATGAATGACTTGGCATTCTCGTCTCGTCGAGTTTGCTCCTCCTCCTCTCCTTCACCATTGAGATCTCCGCTAAGTGATGATCGTACCCAGGTCACTTACCCACGTGGTCAAGAGTCCTGTGCAAGGTACATGCACTAGGTTAAGACGCCAACGTCGCTCGACAGGCCTCCCCACGCTTCTGAGCCACACCCAAGCTTCATGGTTGTGGGGATCCTTGTTAGAGATCCTGGGTTTTGGAGCTTCAATAAGAGATGGAGGGGTAACGGATGATTGACAATGGATTGCAAGCTTCCTCTTTGGTCACCGCAGGCCGAATGCTGATTTCTTAGGGTAATTGCGCCATATGTATCTGAACTTGTAGAGGGTGCTCGCTCAGACTGTCGGATGTCGCAAATCGGATAGGGATATCATCATGCAGCTGACTTATGATCTGAGAACTTCCCCTACCCTTATCACAATGTGCAGGTGCGCAACTCAAGCTTACAATAACAACCGCTTCTTTATAGCCACCGATTTAAGTAATCGAATCATAGATCTTGTCAAGGAGATTATTGTGTGGACGACCACCAAAGCCAACTGCCTCTTCAGCCCCAATAGCTCGCCATGCGATAGAACCATCCCTTCACTATGCGCTATTTCAGGTCATGCCCATGCACTCGCGTAGATTTCCTCATTCCTCATTTCCACGTCAAAACAGCAACATCCCATACCCGATTGTCGTTTGTGGCTGCATCCTGGGCGCACGACGAGTTTTGTTAACGTGATGTACTGTGCTGTGCTGTAACTCCAAGGTAACCTGAACTAACCTACAACGGCAGCCGTTTGGCTGTACCATGGTCTCGGAGTCGACGAGCATGTTGGGGTTCCTCTGCAGGTCGATACTGTTTCGGCAATACCGCCAGGCGATTTGGTGAGCGTGCGGGTTGCACTCGGGAATGGCATGGGTTTTGACGTGCAGCTTTCCGATTTCGGGATGTGTCATATATCAATCAATACATAAGTTACCCTATCCATGAACACCTGAAACTTGTAATCGAGACCAAAATGTAAAGAGAACTTACATTTTCAGACAAGCTGCCCTTGATTAATCAGTATATGTTCACAATGTGATTGGATGCCAAACCAACTTCGAAAGCTTCCGTATAGATAGGATCTCTTTCGGTAGAAGCAACGTGCAGTTTGCCAAGCTGTTGGATAATGTTTCTCTTTATTCTGGGTCCTCTTTGGCTTGTCATTACATACAATTATCTAAACCCAAACTCGCTTCTATCCTGGCATGCCTGCCCAAGCAAAAACCAAGTATAATACAATTTTAACCAAACTCCTTTTCTTCGCCTTTTGCTGGTGAGTATTTAGGTAACAGTGTAACCACCGTCCACACGGATATCAGCACCTGTGACGTAGGAAGAAGCCTGTTGAAACGGTCAGATTTGCTCTTGAAAGTAGATGGAGACGAGAACTTACATCTGAAAGAAGGAATGCAACGGGACCCATGAGATCCTGGGGCTGACCCATTTTGCCCTGAGGGATGAGGGAGGTCCACTTCGCCTTGAGGTCCGGGTTGTCATCAAGAATCTTCTGAGTCCTGTTATGATCATATTAGTTCAGTGGGTTTTCGAGATGTGAAGAACGGCGCTCGGGAGGCGACTTACAGTGCAGTCAACATGTAACCAGGAGAGATACAGTTGACTCTGATACCAGCATGTGCCCATTCGACGGCGAGAGAAGCTGCGAGATGACGGACACCGGCCTTGGCGGCGTTGTAGGGAGCCTGGGGCTGGGGAACGTTGACAATGGCACCGGACATGCTGCCAATCACGACAATACTACCGGGAGCCTTTCGCTCCATCAGGTGCCTGGCGACAGATGTCGCAAAGAGGTAAGTACCGTCGACATTAACAGCCCAGAGCTTGCGGAGACGGTCGATGGGGTAGTTAACGGCCTCGAAGTTCTCCGTGAAGCCGGCTGAAGTGACTAGGTTATCAACCTTGCCGTGTTCCTTGACAACCTCGGCGATACAGGCGTCAACAGACTCAGGGTCAGAGACATCGGCGTAGTGGGCGGTGACCTTGGGGATTCTTTTCGAAGTGTTTGTTAGCCTAGATCGCAACTTGATTTTGCGACATGTGAGCTTACCGTCGAGCTCGAGGGTTCTCCTTCTTGAAAGCTTCAATGAGAAGGCTGGTTTGCTTCTCTGCTTCTTCCTCTACAAATGTGTCAGTACTGCGTCAACGCCTCGAGTGGGCAAGGGACTCACTGTTCATGTCGACAAGAGCGAGGTTAGAGCCAGAAAAGACCATTCCCTGGCCCATGACGAGACCAAGGCCGCGTGCACCACCAGTGACGATACCAACATGGCCGTCAAGCGTAAAGGTAGGAAGCGTGGGCTTCACGTACTGACCACCAGTACCAGGGACGGGCTCACTGCTAGGGAGCTCATGGTCCTCGGGGTACTCGACCTCGATCTGAGGATCGGTCTGAGCGTACTTTCCAGGCTTGTCCTGACGGGGAGGGACGTTGTGAAGCTTGCGCGAAGTAGCAAAGGTGAGTGAAGGGCGAAGGATAGCTGGAGCAGCGGCGCGGCGCGCACACAGGCGCAAAGCAGGTGCAAAAGACATGACGAAGGGAAAAGATGACGATGACAAGAAACGTGAGGGGATAGAAAGAGAAGAATCAGTGGGAAGAAATTGTTCTTATGAAAGCCAACAATGACAACGGGAGCTGAGGAAACCCTTGTCTGGTGAGCTCAGGTGGCAATAGCTTGCACTGAATGAAGCTGGAGCTCTAGGAGCTTTGACGTCGATGGTGCAGGGATTTGCAGTGGATGATTAGCGCCCAGGAACAAAAACAGGAAAGGATACGCCGGTTGTGCCGCGGATTCAACTGTAATGATGGACCAAGATGCAGACCCCACGATGGGGATTGACGTGCGATGTGAGACGAGCTGACGTGGACGGGGGTCAATGATGATGCAGCTGAATGAATTGAGGAGACGGGAGATCAATTGATGTCTTATATTTCCAATTCTTTCAAAGAATAAAAAGGAAAAAATATGGCTGATAACTCATTGACATCCATTGTCTCTCGCGTAGCCCACCTCAGCTTCCAGAACTTAGGTACCCCCGCCCCGGGGTCCCGAGTGACAGGAGCACCCCCTGTCGGTAGCTAGCTTTCATCTCAACAATAATCCACAATTTTACCTCTTAAATCGGCCATCATGGATCCATCCATGATGCATACTGACCGGGGATCATGATCATACCTACATATGCGTGGATCCCTTCCAGATGCTCATTGCATCTCGTCATTCTCGTAATTGGTAAAACACACCGAGACTGAGCATGGTCGAAGGTCTAGATTTCCTCTTAATCCATCCATCCATAACAGCAATGGACGCCCAGAGACGGCAAGCCATTGATGGTGCTGCCCCGCCCCAGGCATCAACTTAACGATTTACCTGAGAGTCTGACCAGACCTAAATTTATCACTCATAGCTCTGCTGGCATAGTCTAATGCCAACTTTCAGGGCGTTATTGTTTCCTCTAACGGAAATATAAGCTAACATGGAAGGATAGTGACCCAAAAACTAGCAGGTAGAAATCGTTGAACCACAAGCTCAACTCAACATGGGAATGGCAAGATCGCGGCAGTGGATCACCCCTGACAGTTTGGCAGTCCCGGATTTCCATTTTTGGGACTCAAGGTGGAGGTCAGATAATTCTCCACAAGGTAAACCCAGCCGCTAGCCAAAGAAACGCTCAGGGGTCATGGAATGGATGCATCTCCAAGTCCATGGAATACTTTCTCTTCCAATTATCTCCGCAATCCCTACCCGTGGCCCTGATGTTGCAGTAGCAGACTCCGCTCAACGGCATCAAGACAAGCTTCCAAACGTTCTAGACAACATCGCTCGTTTCCGTCCGAGACAGTCTGAGCCTCAAAATGCAACGGCCTGGGGTTGAGCCAGCGGCAAAAAAGACGTGGAAAAAGCAAATATAAAGGAGAAAAGGCCAAGAAGGGCCATCGTATCATCACATCGGTGGCGATTCTATCAACTCGGTGTGCAGATGCGTTGGCCACCACTTCACCTTTCGGTATACCAGACTTAGACAGTAATACATCACACCGCACAGTAATCACAGTATATATGGGAACTGTCCTTCACAAAAGAGAAAAGAGAGAACGAGAGAAGAAAACAATTGAAATCCGTGGAGCCTTGGGCAGGATCATCGGGTCACGAGGTCATTACTGACATGGCCAGGCCAGGTTGTCAAAAGCAAGGTCAACAAGGGCTTGCTGTTCGAGATGCAACATAGAAACTGCTTGAAACCTGACGAGCATTACCGAGCGGTATCGCCTGAAGTAAAGGGGTAGTTATCGCTCTTACATGGATGTCACAAGAATAGCAAATGTCAACCTTGAGGTGGGGGCTAGCGCCATCAACACCAGTAGAGACATCTCACGATGGTTACAGTTCTTCTACGACAAGAAAGCTTCCTGATCAACCCAAATATAGCAGAAGCCGTATACTGCATCTTCATATTTTGACACGCTTGAGTAGGGCCATCCAATAGGAAATATGATCAGTTCTTAGATTTGGGTCCTAGGGAAAGTTCGGAATTTTGAGCCTCCATGACTGGGCCGGGGTCGCGCAAAATTCCACCGGGTCGTACGTTTTGCGATATTAAACTCATGATGTTTTATTTTTCTGCTTTTTTTTTTGTTGTTTGGTTCTGCTTATACCATGTAAAGTCTACACGGTTCCCAATAAACAAGCCTTGCACCGCGGCAGGGTCCGTTGCTTTGGGATCTCTCGTCTAACAACCATCCTCGTAAGGCCCTGGCTACAGCTACCTCTACTACAGCCGTTGACTATGAAGCCCTCCATACCGATAGGAAGGCACTCATAGCTATCCTGGCCGTTATGGTCTCTGGTCTAGACCTTCACGCTTATAATATCATGCTAATACATATCTACCTCATGCTTGCGCATACTCCTTGTTAAAGGCTCTTCCAATAACCATTCGTCTAATCTCAGAAGTACCGGCTCCGATCTCATATAGCTTGGCGCTGTAGATGTAGTCAGTTTACTGCTTGCAATACTTGTCCATATCATGGCCGTCTCAGCTCCTTCATAAGCCTGAGACACAGACAAGGGCGAAACAAAAGGGATTAAACTTACTCTCGAAGTAATCTTGACGCAGGCATCTCCTCAACATAACCCATTCCACCTAGAAGTTGAATGCAGTCAAGTGTGCACTCCGTCGCCCGCTCTGCCGCATACAGGATGGCTCCTGCACAGTCCTGTGTGCGGATCAAACCCTTCTCGTCCACAGCCTTGGCCGTCATGTAGGTGTAGGCACGAGAAGCTTGTAGCTTCGTGTACATGTCCGCCAGCTTGCCCTGGAGGAACTGGTTGTGCGCGATGGGCTGGCCAAACTGCTTGCGCTGGTGTGTAAAGGGCAGAGCAACATCGAGTGTCGCCTGCATGATACCCAGAGGACCGGCACTCAACACCAACCGCTCCAGATCGAGACCCTCCATAAGTACTTTCACTCCTCCATTGACCTTGCCGAGGATGTTCTCTGTGGGCACAAAGACGCTGTCGAACATGAGCTCTCCCGTGTTGCTGCCGCGCATACCCATCTTGTCGAGCTTACGAGCGCAGCTAAAGCCCTCACTCTTGGTGTCCACCAAGAAGGCCGTGATTCCCTTGGACGCCTTCTCCGGCTCCGTCTTTGCGTAGACCACAATAACATCGGCATCCGGGCCGTTGGTAATCCACATCTTGGATCCGTTTAGCACGTAGCCGCCGTCCACGGCCTTGGCTGTTGTCCGCATGCTGACAACGTCGCTGCCAGCACTGTTCTCAGACATGGCCAACGCACCGACACTTGTGCCGGCGATGAGACCGGGGAGGTACTTTTGCTTCTGCTCCGGTGATCCGTTGAGCTGGAGCTGGTTGACGCATAGTTGTGAATGTGCTGCGTAGCTGAGACCGATAGAGCCAGAGGCTCGAGATAGCTCCTCCATGACGATGATGTGCGCCTGGTAGCCCATGGCGAGACCTCCAACGTCCTCGTCAGCCGTGATACCGAGGAAACCAGCTTCACCAAGCTTTTGCCACATTTCTGCTGGGAAGGCATTTGTCTTGTCTGTCTTGGCCGCTACCTCCTCTGAAATCTCCCGGCGCGTAAACTCTTGCACTCGCTCTCTCAGCTCATCGAGATCCTCATTTGAGGGGGCCTCGAAACCTTTGGGGTGTTTGGATGAGTGCAATCGAGACTGAATGGCGGGGAGAGTAACAGCAGGGCGCCATTGACGGGCCACAACAGGGCGCGCCAGGGATCTAAAGGTTCGTACGCTTGCCATTGTGAGTGTAGTATGTGAAAGGATGAATAAAAATGACCAAGAACAGACGACTCTTGAGTAGATATCAAAAATTATTTCTGCTTATCTTTCAATAGAGATCAACGTCACGTAGTAGACTCGACCGAGGGAGTCAAGCGGCCAGTGAAGGCTATGATAGCCGCTCTGGAGGTACCCGGCTCGTCGCGGCTTCTAGCGGCCGGCCCGCTTACCCCAGGTTTTCGACGTCACAAGCCTCGGCCTTTAGCGTCTAACCCGCGCGGCTTAGGTTGATTTACTGAGAGCTTCCCTTTCCCGACCCGTTCCCTTGAAAGATGCTCTTCTTCTCGCCGTCGACTTCTTTCGAGTAGTTTGAGAATCTCACGAATCTTCAAGCACCTTCAAAAATGACACTATCACGTTCATCACGCCAGGCGCTACTCCTCAGCCGCCAATTCGGCCGCCAGAGCTCCCGCTCACAGATATCCTCACAGAAACGAGCTGTCGCAAACCTCACTCCGCCGCACCAGGCCAATGCCATCTCACGGATTCAGACAGTCGTTGATCCGTCATCAGACGAGTTCAAAGAGAATGAGAAGGCGATGAGCGACGTCATGAACCGTATACAGGAGCTCACACGCAAGATTCAGAAGGGAGGCTCTGAAAAGGCCAGACAGAAGCATCTTGAGCGCAAGAAGATGCTCCCCAGAGATCGTGTTACAGCATTAATTGATCCTGGGACTACTTTCCTAGAACTCTCTCCTATGGCTGGACATGAGCTTTATCCAGAGGCCGAGGTACCCGCCGGCGGTATCATCACCGGTGTGGGCGTTGTCGAGGGTGTGACCTGTGTGATTGTCGCCAATGATAGCACCGTCAAGGGCGGCACATATTACCCCATTACAGTTAAGAAGCACCTTCGAGCACAGGCTGTTGCGAGAGAAAACAAACTACCGTATGTAATTGAGCATTATATCTTATCATGAGACCTCAACTGACAGCCATCAGATGCATCTACCTCGTCGACAGCGGCGGTGCCAACCTGCCCCATCAAGCCGACGTCTTCCCTGACCAGAACCACTTTGGTCGCATCTTTTATAACCAAGCTCGCATGAGCTCAGAGGGCATTCCCCAGATCGCTGTGGTCATGGGTCCCTGCACAGCCGGTGGCGCCTACGTCCCAGCCATGAGTGACGAGAGTATTATCGTTCAAGAACAAGGTCACATTTTCCTCGCCGGCCCTCCCCTTGTCAAGGCCGCGACAGGCGAGGTTGTCAGCCATGAGGATCTAGGAGGTGGAAAGATGCACTCATCTGTGTCTGGTGTGACAGATTACCTAGCTGTTGATGATGCTCACGCTGTGGTGTTGGCCCGACGCTGCATCAGCAACTTGAACTGGCCTAAGAAGTCGCCAGAGACCCAAGCCCCTAAACCCACATTCTCAGAACCTCTCCACGACCCTGAGGAGCTGCTTGGCATCGCCACCACTAACCTGCGAAAGCCTCTCCCCATTCGCGAGGTCATCTCTCGTATTGTGGACGGTTCTGAGTTCTCCGAGTTCAAGCGAGACTTTGGCACCACACTCGTGACAGGCTTTGCCGAGATCTACGGCCACAAGGTCGGCATTGTGGCCAACGACGGTATTCTCTTCGCCTCCTCAGCCGTCAAGGGCGCACACTTTATTGAGCTCTGCTCACAGCGTGGCATCCCTCTCGTGTTCCTGCAAAACATCTCCGGCTTCATGGTTGGCTCACAATCAGAGCGTGATGGCATCGCCAAGCACGGAGCCAAGCTTGTCACAGCAGTAGCATGCGCAGATGTGCCCAAATTTACCGTTGTTGTGGGCGGTAGCTACGGTGCTGGCAACTACGGAATGTGTGGACGAGCCTATAGCCCACGCTTTTTGTGGATGTGGCCCAATGCCAAGGTTGGCGTTATGGGCGGCGAGCAATTAGCAGCTGTAATGGAGCAGGTTGGAAAGAAGGTCGATACGGGCCTGAAGGAGCGTATTGAGAAGGAGAGCGATGCGACATTCTCTTCTGCTCGGTTATGGGTAAGTTCTATCTCTCGATTTTGAATTGCGTATCAAGGAACTAACATTCGCACAGGATGATGGAATCATTCCCCCTCAGCACACAAGAAGGTATCTTGGTCTGGGTCTTCAGGCTTCTATGGGAGGTAGGAATGAGGTCAAGGCGGGTGATACCAAGTTTGGCGTCTTCCGAATGTAATGAGTTATCTGCACTGAAATATTCAAATATACTAGAGTTAAACGCCTATATCTATGAGCCGGAACCTAACATGGAGGTCGGGCGAAATTGTATCTTGTGTAGTTAACGTTGGGCTCTGTCAAAAGACATGGCAGAAAAGTGAGCACTGCACGGGATCCAGCATATCCCTGTCCTGATCTCAATGGATATCCGTGTAAGCTTACACGATACGCAGATATTTATGGATGATATATATAGACATGCACCAAGCTCGTATTAAATCAAGTATGTGCCCCATCTTAGGGTGGAAGCTGATCCCCACAGACCAACATGTACACGTCGTCTGATAACTGGCATACAATGCCAGAATATCAATGGTGTCCAGACACAAGATTTGGCCGTGCTATACGATGCAGTGAGACGAAAGGGTCGACATTTTTCACGACATGTTGTCTTAATTAGGATCGCCCCATGTGCCATATGCAGGCTCAACATTGTTGGCATGTTTGGAGGAACTGTTTCATTCAGCCACAATTTGAAAATGCCCTGCCAAGAGATAACACATGTATAAACAACTTCGAGATGCTAAAAGAGCTAAGTGATGAATAGAACAGTGGTGGATAATATCTCATGAATTGTATTCCCAAGGTGCTGTGGTGTAAGCCTGGGGAACTTACCCTACAGAAGAATGGAAATCGAAAAGGGACCTTATCGAGAATTTAGTGATCGACACTCAACAGTACCCATTCATGGGCCGATGACGTTGAAGGAGCCCCACAATCGATATACATGAGACACGCCAAGAAGGGCAGTGGAACACAAATCCGCAACTTGTCAGACAGACTGTCTTGACTCGACGCCCAAACGATAAAATAGCACCCGTTTATTAGTCTCAGCCAAGTTTGCCTCGACATAAAGAGTAGCAAACAACATACCGCAACACACATGGCTCATAGCTTTTCCTTCAAGGAGGTGTCACATCATACAGTATCAAAGGTCTAGGTGAAGCAAACGCAGAGAAGGTCCACAACGGCAAGGGCTGTTTGAGTACGACCAATCACAGAGTCGATCGCAGCCAGATCTTGAAAGGTGAAACACCAACACCACCCCAAGGTCCGAGTGCCCCCATGCGAGTCGTCGTAAGATGCAAGACGCGATAACGATTCAAGCGTCGCATATGCTGGCATGTTGGTTAGCCTTCCGACAGTTCCGAGAGAAACTCTGTATCAGAAGTAAGCAAGCAATATTAATCGAGGCCAAGGATGTCATGGTATCATGTTCGGGACTCAAGTCCACGGACTGCCGTGTGATGATACCCAGAAGGTTCAAATGGAACAACTAGAAGAAATTAAAGGTAAAGAAACACAGTCGTCCCAAATTCGCGCATGACCGTGGCTAGTGCATCAAACATATTGAATCTCATTAAGCATCGAACGGTGGATATGTGATCGCCAATGTCCGAGGCATGCCTTGCCGCGCGCACTAACGAGGCGCCTTATCGAGTAGGGCGAGTCTAGGCTCGTTTGTAGCCCGTCACTCCGGCTGTAGCATTGACTTTTCATCAAATTGTCGGGACGGTCTAGTCTGTGTGTTGCGTTGTGCTGTGTCTGTTTGCCCGAGACTGATGAGTTGGCTGGGTTGGTTGAGTCGGTTGGAGGAAACATGAGGATTCGACTGAAATTAATCCACAAACTAACTGATGGAGTCATTTTAGATTGCATTCTGACGAGAGAAAAGTAAACATAAATAGGTAGGAATATGTATAATCTGCACGTATAATAGTACGTATGCTCCTACGACTGCGGTAACAGCAAGGAGCATAAACCCTGGAGATTATCTGACGAAGGATCTCATCGTATTGCGTGTCGTTGATGTTGGTGTTGGTGTTGAGCGTCTAGTGTTAGGGAAAAAAGTGGCTGCACTCTCAGACTAGGGCCGAGCTGCAGGAACAAAGGACGCTAGTGTTTCTGGTCAACCTTGCAATTGCAGGGGGTTCCTAGCGGGCTTCTAGGGGTTTTCAATAGACGACAGTATGGCGTGATTGGTGGGAACGACCCCGTGGACGGGATTTAGTGGGCTTTCGAGACAAGTCTTGGGGGACGGGCTAAACGGTCCAGTCAGAAAGTGGCTTGGGTTTGATGTCTCGCGTGCATTTATGGGGATAAACGGCCAACGGACAAAAACGCCCTTTCGAGGTTTATTGGCCGCTGCAAACCCCTCGACCCCTTCATCTCTGGCCCTGTCAGTGTCACTGTCACTGAGTGACTGATGCGAGAGAGTCTGTTCGTATTGTGCCCTGGACCAGAGAGAGTGAGAGGAGAGACAATAGCAGGGTGGTCCATGCTGAATAGCGACGATCCTTCTGTATGTATTGTCACGATGGGGCTTCTCACCCGTAATAATTGGATCCAATTCAAAGAGTAAGGTAAACGGTCCTTAGCTTGGCTTTTGATGGAAGGACGCTACGGTATTGTCTCTCCTTCTCCCGATCCCGTTGGCTACCTACCTAGTCACAGTCACAGTCATAGCCATAGCCATAGCCATA